>VDFB02193867.1:96481990-96517881 GCA_007258455.2 Sequoia sempervirens
AGCAAGAGGATGCAAGGGGTACTAGATAGCAGGGTGGAGGAGAGGATGAGGTTGGGGCTACAGGATGATCGGAGAGGATGAGGAGGAGGAGGAGATAGTATAGGAGGGCTCGAGTGAGGATGGATGTGGGGGAGGGCCAGAGATAGATGTGGCACGACAAGAGGATGAGAGTGGGCCAAAGGTTGATATGGTGTGTGAGGTGGAGGGAGGAGTTGTATAGCAAACAGGCATAGGTAGCATAGTACGGCAGAGGATGCAGGGGCCATAGGATAGCGGGATGGAGCACAGGGTGAGACTGAGGCTAGAGGATAGCCAGAGAGGATGACAAGGAGTAGATGATGGAGGAGGGTCCAGATGGAGGTTGGGGTAGAGCAGGATCCCCACGTGGTGGAGATAGGGATGAGTGAGGAGGGAGAGGAGTCTGAGGGGGAGGTGAGAGTTGTAGGACAACTAAGGAGGCAAATGAGGGTGGGGAGGAGAGGATAGCCAAGGAGGATTCGAGAGATGATTAGGGTCGACTAGGTGCAGGATGAGGCAAAGATCGATGTGATGGTTGTGGAGGTTCATGTGGTGGAGTTGTTAGCAGTAGTACTAGCTACACCAGTTGAGGATCCTGTTATTTTATTGAGGGGGGCCCAGGCGAGGTTATGGGTGGAGGAGGAGCTGAGGAGGGTAGAGGTAGTAGGACAAAGAGAGTTTGATGTCATCGTGGGGTAGCTGACCATAGAGTTATGTGATGTGGAGAGGGAGAGGGATGAGGTGCGAGTAGAGATGGAGGGAGTATGGGGTGAGTTGTCTAGGGTGACTTGGGACCGAGATAGACTACAAGTAGCGATGACCATAGAACAGGTGAGGGGACAGCCAAAATCCAAAGGGGTAGCAAAGTGTCAGTAGCAGGTTGAGAGAGAGATGGAGACATTGAGGGTACAGATGGTGGGATTGTTGGGGGAGAGGACAGAGCTTCAGGATAGGGTGGCTACTACATAGACAGCTCTAAGGGAGGCAAGGGTGAGGGAAAAGGTAGTAGAGGCCCAATTATGGCTTGTAGAGGGAGAGAGAGACACACATTATATGTAGAGGTGCAGGTGCAGGGTTTGCGAGGTGAGAGAGATAGAGGAAAGATGCAGATACAAGTGATGCATGAGGAGATGGGTACCTTACAAAGACAGATACAGACCCTTTAGGGAGAGAGGGATGCAGTAGTGGCTCGAGTAGAGATTACAGAGAGAGATGTAGCAAGAGTCAGTCACAAGTAGTGCAGGGTGGTGGGGATGGTATAGAGTTAGAGGTGGGGAGATTGCAGGCACAATTACAGAGGATGGAGTCACAAATGCAGACTGAGAGGGATAGGGCTACAGAGCAGATGTCACGAGTGGAAGTGGGGAGAGATTAGTTGAGATTGGCATAGGATGCCTAGACTCAAGAGAGGAGGGTCATTACCAGAGATCAGGACAGGTATAGGATGAGTGGAATACCACCCGACAGCAAGTTGCTGAGAGTGTTGAGTACATGAGGGAGGCAAACTATTGGATGATCGCCTATCAGCATGCAGTTCCAAATCCTGCACAGTGCACATTTCACTATGTCCAATCAGCTCCACAGATGCCTACACTGTCCCAGTCACTAGGGACATAGACTTGAGGATTCAGTGAGACACAGGGGACCCCTCCTCATGGAGGGTTGGTGCCTGATTCTCCATAGAGATCGAACATGGGTAGCTCATTTGGTAGATGACAAGTCACCAAACTTTGGCAGGTACAAGATGGAAAACAATACAGAGTATCATTGATTACATTTGATGCAAATCATTGTACTTGTACCTTATTTTGTGATTATGATGTATATGTATTTTTGATGGACATTACTATGGACTATATGATGGATATTCGATGGACATTATTATGTATCATGTGATGATTTGATATTATATGATATGTGACCTCCCTTATCGACACCATGCTATGTATATGATGGATGGTTCTATTGATGCATATGTGTATGTGTATGGTTGCATAATTATGATGTTATGACTTTTGCATGTTTATGATTGTAATGATGTGCATGTGTATGATGTTATGAGGATTTTACATGTATACTACTAACGTGTGTAATGCAGGATGTGATGTATGTTAGACCTATGATGGATATGGACCTAATGTGATGCATGGTTTATGATTCTATGTATGATGATTTTATGTATGGTAAATATGGACCTAATGTGATGCATGATGGTTTATGATTTTATGTAGTATGATGCATGATTTATGATTGTATGAATATGAGCCTATTTGATGTATAATTCATGATATAAATGAATGTGGAAATGTATGGGTATGAACTGATCATGATTAATCGAAACAATGTAATGCAATGGTCTTATAATGCGTCATGTAATGAACCTAAGTGTCAATAAGGACTCACATGGAAATGGATAGGTGGTGGGAAATTGCACTTGCCAAAATCATTGATAGCCTGAGAAGAGAAGAATAAGGAAAGGTAAATATTTGCACAACCAAAATCATAGGTTAATGGGTAGTGGTGAATGCAATAGAAGGAATTATGAAATGCAATCATATTTTTAAATTAGCCATCTTCGGAGCACTGATTTTTAGTATAGCATAGGATACCAGATGCCAGGGTATATGAAACCAAGGTGAGTTGGTATCGAATGCATAAAACAAACACATCAAACAAGGTTATCCCAACACCCCAAAGTCACAGGGACCTTGGTCGGGCTAGGTATTGGAATAACCATAGGCACAAAGGGATGTCCCAACATAACACAGGATCTTAGAGATCCTGGTGGGTACTATGTGGGGACAACCCAGGAGACAACAACAATAAACAATCAAGAGATGCCCCTATGTTAACCCATCAAAACACACCATAATATGATAGATTATGGCGACCTTGACTAGTTGTAATAAGGAGATCAAACAATAAACAATATCCAAAAGCATTAAAAGATCATAATCAAATTCAAACATCCTTTGCCAAAGGATCACAAGGATGGATGGAGTTGATGAGGTTTGTTAGGAAGGATGCATCATGTTGAGACCAATGACAAATACTAAACTAAGATGACCCAAGTGACGTAGGATTTTTGTCATTAACCAAATCTTCTGACACTAGAGGATCCTATTTGTGAAGAACCAGCTAGATAAGGGCACTCTTGACAACACGACACAAGAGACCTAAAAGACCTGACACAAGATCGACACACCTAAAGACCTAGGGGCTCGGGGGTTGATCAAAGATTATCCTTTCCTACACGAAAGCGTAGAGCCCTCGTAGTTTCATAAAATACAATGGATAAAAGTGGAAAGAGGACCAATGGAGATCGATGAGATGACGAAAAAACTAAGCAAAAGCAAAGGAAAGAAAAATAAAGCCCCAGGGTGGATCAAAGATCAACCTTAACTACATGAAAGCACAGGGGCAACGTAGTTCAGAAAAGAAAGACAACAACCGACCATGGATAAAAGCGAAAAGGGGATGATAAAGATAGATGATGGATGACCATTACGAGATGGTCAAAATGCCCCAGGGTGAATCAATTGATCAACCTTGCCTACTTGAGAGCGCAGGGGCAACGTAGTTCGACTAAAGGACAAAAAGACCGATGTGATAGGATGGGGCCTAGATGATGACACAAACTGACCGATGAGCCCAAATTAGGATAAAAAAGCTCAGGATGACAAATAGCCAATGTGGATTGTCCATTGCTCAACCAAATTATATACCAAGCGGCCAAGGATGGGATGAGAGAGGATGTTAGGATAGGATGGATGAAGTTATAAAGTAACTAGGACGCAAGGTAGATAATGATTAAGCCCATTACAAATGATGCCTGTGATCAGGTTCTCACAAAATGTACTTATCCAAGGTGCCACTAGGGGTGGTTTTCACTGGAGGATGAATCGTTTCTCTTTACTATTATTTGTTTTTTTTTTTTTGGATTTTGAATTTTTTGATTTTTTTTTTGTATTTTTTGATAATTTTTTACTTTTTTGGATTTTTGGGAAAATAGGGTTAGCAAGTGGACTTAGGTATAAAACCTTTTTAGATGCATGATGTTAATAGGCTCTTCCAAGGGCTCTCCCTCAAGGTTGGTGAGTATGTATGCTTTGGATCCATACTTTGTAGTGATGATATAGGGACCCAACCAGTTTGCTTCGAACTTGCCTTTCTTATCTTGGTCATGTTGGGCACGCTAGTTTTCTTTAAGGACAAGGTCACCAACATTGAATTTATGAGGGTGAACCTTCTTGTTGTAGTTGTATTTGAGACAGTTTTGATAAGCCTAAAGGTGATCATAAGCTTTGATTCATCTTTCATCAAGTAATTCCAGCTGGGCAAGCCTTGCAACGCGGGTATCTTTAGCACTGATAAGGTTCTTTAGAGAAATTCTCAGTGATGGGATCTCAATTTTAATTGGAAAGATGGCTTCGGCACCATATATGATGGAATATGGGGTGGCACCAGTAGGGGTACAAATGGAAGTCTGATACGCCTAGAGGATAGGATGAATGTGGAGGTATCAATCTTGACCAGTGTTATTGATGACCTTTTTGAGGATTTGGATCAAATTCTTGTTGGTAGCTTTTTCTTGACCATTACCTTGGGGGTAATAAGGCATTGATGAATGATGTTGAATATGAAAGGTGTCACAAAGGTGTTTCATGATCTGATTTTTGAAAGGCTTTCCATTATTAGAGAGGATGGTGGATGGGATACCATATCTACATAGAATATGGTAGAGGATAAATTTTGAAATCTGAGTACCAGTGATTTGTGTGAGTGACATTGCTTCCACCCACTTGGTGAATTATTCAGTGGTGGTAATAATGAAGGTTTGGTCGTTAGAGGATGGCAAGTATATCTTGTCGATCAAATCAAAACCCCATTGAGAGAAGAGCCATGGTGCAAGAAGGGATTGAAGGTCCTATGCTGAAGCATGAATTAGATCTGCATGTTGTTGACATGGGAGGAATTTCTTCACAAACTCATAAGCATCATGTTCCAGCGTAGGCCAATAATATCTAGCTTGAATAATCCTTTTAGCTAAAGCCATACCATTTGAATGAGCCCCACAAACACCACTGTGTACTTCTGTTAGTGCAGTATGGACTTTGGTCTCATCTAGACACCTAGGGAGGGTTCCATCATACCCATGACAATAAATCATATCACCAATTATGACATATTGGAATGAACGTTGGATAAAGTATTTATGTTGGTTTCATGTAAGGTCTGGGGGTATAATGTTATCATGCAGGTAAGCATAGATTTCTTGGTACCAGGGGGAAGCAGGACCCACGATGTCACACACCATTTCGGTCTCAAGGATGTCATATGCTGGATTAAGAGTTGTTCAACGAGGAAGTCACATCCTATTTGATCCTTAGGCATGTCGATCAAGGAGACAATAGTAGCCATGGCATTAGCAGCTTTGTTCTGTATCCTGAGAATCTAATCAAATTGTATGGAGGTGAAATACTTCTTGAAGTCATCCACCATGCATTTGTAGGGTAGCAACTTGTCATCCTTTGTCAAGAACTCATCATTAACCTGCTTAATGACCAATAAGGAATCATCAAAGACTCTTAGGTGAATTATGTGCCACTTTTTTACAATTTTTAGGCCTATGAGGAGAGCTTCATACTCAGCTATATTTTTGGTGCATGGGAATGCCAATCTAAATGACTTCAGGATGTAATCGCCTTGAAATAGAATTCCTGCCACCAATCCATTATGAGAGTAGGATCCCTTGAAGTGCAATATCGAGGTGGGTGCTTTTGCTACTACAAAGACTTCTTCATCTAGAAATTTGGTGACCAAAGGGTAAGCATCTACTAGGGGTGCATCGGCCAACTGTTTGGCTATAACATGTCCTTTTATGGCTTTTCAATCCACATATTCTATGTCAAATTCACTCAGGAGCATGACCCACTTAGCCATGCGACCAGTTAAAAAAATATTTCATTGGATCAATTTTCGCTATCAGTTTGATAGGATGGCTGAGTATATAATGTTTGAGTTTTTGTGTATTGAAGACCACTGTAAGGTAGGCTTTCTCCATTGGTGAATAATTCAATTCATAACCAACCAGTGTTCAGCTAATGTAATATATTGCTCATTCTTTTGTGGACTTGTCATGTTGTGCCAGTAATTCCCCCAGTGTGACTAAAGTGGCAGAGATGTATAGCAGGAGGGGTTTTCCTAGAATCGGTGGCATAAAAATTAGTAGGTGGGTCAAGTACTCTTTGATCTTATCAAAACCCAGCTAACACTGTTGATTCCATTTGAAGGTGGTGTTTTTCTTCAGAAGGTGGGTGAATGACAGACACCTATCTGCAAGTTGGGCTATAAACCGATGGATAGATTGTAGCTTTCCCTGAAGGCTTCTTAACTGTTTCAAGTTTTGAGGTGGAGGCATATCCGTGATAGCTTTTACTTTGGTGGGATCAACCTTGATGCCCCTTTGGGAGACAATGAAGCCCAACAATTTCCCTGATGTCATGCCAAACACACACTTTTTTGGATTTAGTCTTAGCTTATATTGTTTCAACCACTTGAAGATCTTTTTCAGAATGGCAGGGTGCTCTACTCTAGTTCTACATTTTCCCAACAAGTCATCAACATAATATTCCATGATAATGTGGATGAGGTCATGGAAGATAACAATCATTGCTCATTGATAAGTTTCCCTCATGTTCTTAAGACCAAAGGGCATAACATTGTAGCAAAAGGTACCCCAAGGTGTTGTAAAAGCGGTCTTGTGCTCATCCTCGGGTGTAATTTGAATCTGATTGTAGCCAGAGAAGTCATCCATGAGGGAAAACATCTTGTGTCTTGTAGTGAGATCAACCAACCTGTTGATATTGGGCAATGGGAAGTCATCCTTTGGACAAGCTTTGTTGAGGTCTCAGAAGTCTGTGCAAATCCTAATGTCTCTATTAGGTTTAGTGATGGGTACTATGTTGGAGATTCAGTCAGAGTAGTCGATGGGTCTAATAAATCCAACATCCAGTAATTTCTCCAATTCTTTCTTGACTAACAGTGCTACTTGTGGATGCATTTTTCTAAGTTTTTGCTTGACAGGTTTGGCATTCAAACGGACATCCAAATGGTGAACTACTAAAGCGAGGTCCACACCTAGCATGTCTAAGTACAACCAAGCAAAGTTGATGATTTTTTTTTAAGCATTTGGAAAATGATAGAATATTCTTGTTCTAATAATTATTTGGCTACATAGGTGATCTTCGGGGTTTCTACAGTACCCAGATTGACTTCTTGAGTTTCTTCAATCGGGATGGATGATCATGTAGATAATTGAGTTCCCACAAGGGGAAGATGAATGTCCCCATCCTCCAGTGCCTCATGGATTTTTTCACTGTTGGATGCATCCTTTATTTTTATTTCTTTTGGGTCAAGAAGTACCTCGGCGAGGATTTCACTAGATGACCGTTTCTAAATTTTCTTATTTTTACTTTTGTGACTAGAGTGTTCATCTTCCCCCAATCCCATAAGGTTGACATATGCATCCAAAGAGACATTAACAGGTGTGCTACCACTTAGGTCTTAGTCAATAAGTTTGGGGTGGTGTAGGGAAAGGCTAATCGTAAAGACAGATAAGCAATCAAACATGGATGAAAGGTCTGTGTGATCCACATCATCATACACATGTATGATGGACTCTTCCTTAGGTATGTCTTCTAAGAAACCATTGTCCCAACTAACACTATTGGAAGCATGGGATGATGTTGTAGGGGCCCTTTTCTTTTTGTTATATCCTAGGCCTGAATTCCGTGGAAGCTTTGGTACATCAATAGGTTTTAGCCGCCCTTGTTCTTCTTTACCTAGACCCCCACCTTGATAGTTATGCTTCTCTGCAAACTTAGCAGACCAGGGATATGCTTCCTAAAAGTATTCCTTAAGGGGAGGATCTGATTGGGGCTCTTCATGATATCTCTGCTAACTGATATCACCTTCTAGTGTATTTGTCCTTAAACCAGATGACCGAAAAGTGCTAGTGGGGATTTTTTGGCACTAAAGGTAATGGTCTTGTCTTCTTCCTTTGGTACCAACTATGAAGGTTGACCGTATGTGTGTGGTGATGGTGGCATGGTTGCCACATTCAGAGTTGTATGCATTTCATATTCACCACAACCCTTGTCGATGATCTGGACTTAGTGATGGTGGAATCAGTGGTGGAAGATGGAGTGGATAATGTGGTAGATGATGACTAAGGTGCCCCCATTTTGACTCCAGGACAATAATGCAAATGGGGAAATGAAGCTTCTAAGGCATGGCAGTATTCAAATGGTTGTGGGTCAACATAAATGGTGACCTCTTGTCCATTAACTAGGAATTTTAGGTGTATACGTCTAAAAATGGTCATGATTAAGCTTGTTAATTAATTGAATACAAATTATTTAATTAATTCCCCTAGAGTCATCTATATTATAAATAAATTTAATTATTTATTTATATTTTTCATTTTCTAATTCTTCTACCTTAATTAAATAATTAATTTTATTTAATTATTGACATTTCCCACATTCCTCTTAATTAAATTAAATAAATACGATTATTTATTTTAATTATCATCTTATTCTAAAGTTTGAATATTTGAATATTTAAATAATGGATTATTCTCTTCATCCCATAATTAAATTAAATATTAAATATTTAATTTAATATTTTCCTCACATTCTAAATTCTAAAACATAATTAAATATGTGAGTTGCCATATCCATCTTCACTTCCAAATTAAATAAATTTAATTTATTTAATTTTAATTCATTCTAAACTCACCCTTCCAAATTCTAACTCGTTCTTTGAAATGGAAATTTCCCTTCAAATCTTAATGACGGAAATTGAAAGAAAAGGGAAACCTTCTATCTCCCTCTCCACTTTTGAAAATCTTCCACCATTCGTTCGAACAAGCTTAATCTGGGCCATTGATCGAATCAGCCAATCGAATCATTTCGAGAACTCTATAAATGCCAATGCAAATCCAAGCTTTGGTTACCTATGCCTTCCTACGCATACATACGAAAATGCACAAACGCACATGCAATCACAGTCTTTTTGCAATCACAGCAATACTTTCATCTTAGCATAGCTTTGCATTTAGCATAGTGTACATTTTTAAAATCTCGTTCTTTAGCTGTTCATTTTGTTGAGCTTGATCTGCTGATCTGAGAGCCATTGGAAATAAAAAAAACAGTGGAGTTAGAGAGAGATAGGATGATTTCAGGGAAATTGCAATCACAATTTGTTCATTCTGTTTTCTTTTTCAGTTTTATTGATTTAATGTCTTATTAATATGTGTTTGAGTTTCATTTACATTGATACATTTTTCACTCACACATTAGGCATTGATGATATGTGGAGGTGACGGCTTGCATGGCATGGAGCCATGGGTAGCCAAGGAGGAGGTTGTACGGTAAGTCCAGATCAAGGACATGCCATGTAGTGTATTGAGTCACAGATCCAACCTATATAGGAAGGCTGATAATTCCTTCATAATCTCTTTATGTATTATCATAAGCCTTAATTGTAATTATTTGATTACTTAGGTCTGCTTGAGTGTCACCTAACTACTTTATGAACTTTAGAGTGCATAGATTGAGGGAAGAGCCATTATCTACTAGGACCCTTTTTACTTTATGATGGGAAACCAGGAATTCAATGTGTAGGGGACGGTTATGGTTGGCATCAATGTTAGGCATGTCATTTTGGCTAAAGTGTAACTGGTAGGATAGAGCCAGATGTCCCACTAAAGCTTGGAATTGTGTGGGATCAATGTCATTAGGCACTCGGGTTTCATATAAAGCTCGGTTTAGGATCTCTTGATGCACGGGAGAAGATTTAAGTAGATCCAAAATTGAAATATGTGCAGGAGTCTTTCCTAAGTGATCAAGAATATTATACTAAAAATTTACAGGATTATGTTGGGCAGATGTAGAGGCTACAGGGACAATAATGCAGGTTCTTCCAATAGAAACAACACATTGGGGATCTTTAGCTTTGACATGTATCATGGATATGTGGGGTTCCACCTACTCAATGTAATGGAAAATGCCATCATAATTGAGGGGCACATTTTTATAACTTATGTTGTTGGTACTGTTGTTTTGGGGATTGTTATTGGATGTGTTAGCACCTTGATTATGGTTAGGGAAGGCATTTTGGTAAATCTATAATTGAGCATTGGATGACAAGGCTTGATGGGTGTTGACTTGGATATCTCCTCAATCAATAAGATCTTGGACGTACATTTTCAGACTCTGACACTTATTCAAGGTATTCCCTTCATTCTTGTGAAACTCACAATATTCATTTTCTTTAAACCAAGTTGGTTTAGGCTTAGATTCATCAGGTAGCTTGGTTATAGGATATGTGATTAGATAATTGGCTTATCGGAGCTTGTTGAACATGGCACTGAGGGTTCTCCTAATTGAGTGAACTAGCATTTTTTGTTCCCTTGGCTATTCTGGTTTGAATGTTGAGGGGGATGAGGTGTCCTCTATGGTACTAATATGATGTTTTGGGTAGATGGTTGATTAGAGGTAGGTTGTTGCCTCTAAGAGGTACTAGCTACTTGAACATGTTTAGTGTCGGTGACACCATCATTCATAGCATTCTTGTTCTTGTTCCAGTAGCGTGACTTATCTCTGGATGACCATTCTTTGTCATGATTATGTATCTTGACATACCCTTTAGCAATAAGGGCCCATTCAAGGATGGGTCCTTTCTCCACTATCTTGGTGAAGGTGGTGACACAATGCAGCCTAAAGTTATGGGCCATGTTAGGATGTGAGTTCTCAACAAAGAGAGTGACCATGTCCTCTTTTAGAGGAGTTTTCATTCGGCTTGCCAATGCACACAACCTTTGGAGGTAGTTGGAAAAGTTTTCACCTTCACGTTGCTTCTCCTTGAGGAGTTCCAAGGTATCAGTATCCTTCTCTAGATTGAAGGAGAATTAGGAAACAAAATTCTATGAAAGATCCGTGAAGGATTTGATGAACCACTCTAGGTCATTCCCTATCAAGCTTTGCGGGAATAGATGCAAGAGGTAGTTGTCATTGTGCATAACCTCTTGACACTAGGAGTAAAACTCTTGCAGGTGGGCTTTAGGGTCCTTGTTTCCCTTGTATTTGTCAAATTTTGGTATCTCGAAGTGTTTCGGGAATGGAATCAATGAGATGGAAGGGTTGAATGGATAGGGACATATATCTTTGAATTTGAAGGATTTCTTACCAGTCCTGGCTTGGAGATCTTTCAAAGTAGCTTTGATTTCCAACAGATCCACTTTAAGCGGTGGTGTAGGAGTTGAGGCAGATGGGTTGGATGGATATGGGTGATAGGATGATGGAGGATCATATTGAGATATTGTTTGAAGGTTGATATATGGGTTTTGATAGTGAGATGATGGTGTCCCTTGTTGGTATGCCGAGGGTGTTTGTTGGTACAGGGGTGGTTGTTACGAGTGATAGTATGGATTGGTCTGATAAGGATTTGCAGCATAATGCTAAAGAGCATGAATGGAGTGTTGCGGATTAGTCTGTTGGTACTGGGGGTACTATTGTGACTATTAAGAGGCCACATAGGGTGGTTGTTGCAGGAACTATTGTTGGTTATGATAGAAATAGTGTTGGGGAGGTTGTTGATGTGATGGCAGTTGTTGTGTGGGCTGAGATGGGATGTTGTGTTGCAATTGAGCTTGCAGATGTAAAATAGATGTGAGCAACGAGGACATGGTCAAAACGAAAGGTCAAGATGGATTGCCTTGTGATTGGTGTGATGAAATTAAAGGATTATGTGGGGGTTATTGCTAATGAGGTGGCTAAGATGACGTGGAGGCTTTCTGTAAAGGAGGCTATTAGGTGACAATTAGAACATTTGGTTGGGATGTACCTTGTAGAGGTAATTGAGATGGTATGTTAGATTGAGGAGGCTGTAGGGATGTGAATGGAGGTGATGGTAGATTTTTAGCCCCAAGAGGTGGAGGCAAGGTGGTGAAAGGGTTTCCCCTAGCATTTACTGGAGGTTGATTCAAAAGGGGTGGTGCAGTCAGTATTAATGGCAGACATTGCAGAATATTTTGCAGCATGTTGTAGGTGAAATGGTTATTAGGATCGGATACTTGGGAATCCCCCATGACTGAGATTGGGGTGTGCAAGGGATTGTGTTGCCAAATTCAGGTTGATACCAACCCTCCACTAGAGGAACATTAGGGATGTATGAATCACCCGGTGCATTTTGTGAACCTTGGGGTATGTTGGGTGTGGAATTGCCATATTTGGATAGGTTGAAGCCTGATGGAGGTTTGATACCTTTTTCAATTAGGTGGGCCAAGATCTCTTCCCCATGTTATTCGAGCAGGCGATCTGTCATTTGCGCATTGGTGGGGTTACTAAAATGTTCCTTGAGTGTAAGTTTGGGTTGGTTGACCATACTCTCTTCACCATTTGGTGAGTTGTTTTGATCTTCGGTGTTAGATTACAATGACCCCCCCATTGACAAGGAGATTTTCTTGTGATATGTTAGGTTGGGATCTAGTGTTTTGTTGCTCAACCATCTTCCTTGCCTGTAACTAGGTCTGAACGGGCATGCAAGATAGTGGAATGGACTAGGATGTGAGGATGATCAAGATGATGATTGGAGGATTGACCTAGGTGGAAGATTGCTTTGGATTGGATAAAGATCGATAGATTGGATGATGGGATTGGATAGGATTAATTGGATGAATGAATTTAGATTGGATGATTGGGATTGATTGGATAGTTGGATGATTGTATAAGATCATTTAGATAGACTGGATAGAAGTGATTGGATTAGACGATGAACCAAGATTGCTTGACAGAAAGGATTCTAAACCCAATTTGTAAATCACCCTAGGTGACTTAAGGCATTGGTTGATCAAATTAAAGGATGGATTGCGACCTTGAATCTACCTCAAGATGGAAATGAATTTATTGGGCCGATGATGATGACCTACAACACCGAATCTACCTCAAGATGGAAGTAGATTGATTGGTTTGAAGACAATAATTGATGTGTGGGATGACGATCAGATTCAAATGCCTAGGTCAATTCGGATAATAACCTTTAAAACAAGGTTTAGGGGAAATGATGATGAACAATGCAACCTAGAGATTCTCTAAAGATGCCTATATGATGTGGGTGATGACTTTTGGAAAGTGTGAATGGACTAAAGGATGACTTGCAAGTGGATGGAAGAAAATGAAAGTTCCTAGATCATAGCAAATGACAAGGTTTTAGGTTCCCAATTGGCATTTCGTTTAAATCGAGCAAACGAGTCTAACAAATGGTGAAATGGTAGAATGGATTCCCCAAATGGTGAAATAAGTAATTGAAATGAGAAACAAAGGTTTGGAACGGATGAATGAACGTTCAGAATAGGTGGATAGAATAACAAAAAGGGTGAATAGATACTTGGAACGAGTGAACAGATTAAAGGAACGGGTGAACGGATTAATGAAATGGGTGAACAGATACTTGGAACAATTAAACAAAGGTTTGGAATGGTCAAATGGAGGCTTGGAATGGTTAAACGAATTGAAATTGACCATTCAGGGAGGGAGGTTCACCCCTCTGCAGAGCAGGTCAGGGCAAGTCTTTCCCACTATGGGAAATAGGGACTTGGTTTGGATGGTAACGACTATGGAAAGTACTTAAAATGACAACAATGAGGTTGACTTGTCAAAAATTTTACTAGTTCCACACAAGAAGACACTTCAAAAAAGCACAATCCTATGATTAGTGTTAAGGGTATGGCCAACAAAGGCCTTAATCTAGGATGCACAAGGTTTCTAGGGAGTCCTCGATATACTCTCAGTACGTGAGGCCCAAACCATGAACACCAGCTCATTAGAACCGTGAGTCGGGAACCCCAGCAAGATACTAAAGGGCTTGGACCAACTCTTCACATCTATCCAAAAATCACCCTAGCTTCGATGCTCCACCAGACAGGACGTGACTAGATTGGGGTATAGCTTTGGCTCTCCCCCCTTTCTATACCCCATCGGTACACATGGTTGGGATCGTCCCTTGGGGTGATGAAATCCCCAAGCAGGTCCCTCTAAAAAGAATACACTAATCATTTCTAGCTTCTCCCCGGGCTCACACGAAGTGTAAGGGGAAAGCAAAAAAAACTAATGCTCCCTTGGGTGACACAAAAAAAAGACACAAGTAGTAAATTTTACTTCCTCCTAATTAAACTATATGCCTAGATGAGTAAATAAAAATAGCAAGGAAAGCTTTTAAAATTTGAACAAATGGATGGCCCTACAAGCAAGTGTTAGCTGTTTTAACCTTCGTTCTTCATCAATTATGAAAATATGTTGCAAAACGTTAGCAAGAAATATAAATATACCCACAAAAAAATAAGGTTAGGGGGTTAGAACCTTAAAAACAGCAAAAAAACTTAGACAAAACGAAGCTAAAATAACTATTTTTACCTTCCAAAATGTTCTATTTAGGGAAGGTTCACCCCTCTGTGGTAAACTGTCAGAAAACAGAGTGAAAACTAGGGTAGGTCCACCCCTCTACGACAAACTGGAGGGTATTTCTACCCCTCTGCAACAAACTATCAAAAAATAGAGTTAAAACAAGGTAGGTTCGCCCCTCTATGACAAACTATTAGAAAACAGAGTTAAAACCAGGGTAGATCCACCCCTTTGTGACAAACTATCAGAAAATAGAGTTAAAACAGGGAAGGTCCACCCCTCTAGACAAACACGAAAAAAAAAAAAAGTGAAAATAGGGCAGGTCCACCCATCTACGACAAACTATTAGAAAAGAGAATGAAAACCAGGGTAGGTCCACCCCTTTGTGACAAACTGTCAGAAAAGAGAATGAAAACCAAGGAAACTTCACCCCTCTATAATCAAATGTCAGAAAATAGAGTGAAAACTAGGGCAAGTCCACCCCTCTGCAGTCAAATGCCAGAAAACAATGTTAGAACCAAGGCAGGTTTGCCACTCTATGACAAACTGTCAGAAAAAAGAATGAAAGCCAGCGTAGGTTTTCCCCTCTACAGTCAAATGTCAGAAAATAGAGTGAAAACTAGGGAAAGTCCACCCCTTTGTAGTCAAATTTCATAAAATAGTGTTAGAACCAGGGTAGATTCACCCCTCTGTGGTAAACTGGAGGGCATGTATGCCCTTCTGCAGCAAACTGGAGGGCAAGTCCGCCCCTCTGCAGCAAAATGGAGGGAAGGTTCACCCCTCTATAGGGAAAGTTTTCCAATTTGTGACCTGAACCTGCAAACAAACTAAACAACAACAAACATGAAATGAAGGAACCCATTTGTGGGTCCCACTAGATGTGCTAGAAATCTAAATCCTAGTGTTTATCCTATCTTAAAGGTGCAAAATAACTAAAATGCAATAAATAAAAACATAAGGAACACTTCAAAGATTAGCCTAAGGAATGATGACACAAAGAAAGAAGATGAAAACAAAAGATTGCAAATGATTATACCTTTGTGTTGTTGAATCCCTTGGTTGGCCCTTGATGTTTGAAAGCTTGTGTGCTCCTTGGATGGCTATGGAGATGCAAGATGAACAATGTGATAAAATGCAAATGCTAATGGATAAATGACTTGATTGGATGAGGGAAAATTATTGCAAGTTGAGTAATCAAATTCGTAGCATAAGGGTACGAATGGCTAAGTGTTATAAATGCATTAGAAGAGGGGGGTATTTATAGAAGAATTTGAATTCTCTAGAGAATTCAACAGTTGAGATTAAGCCACCAAGGCCAAGATGAAGGGTTGTCATGAGTTGAGGACTCACAAGCCCTCACATCTTGACATGTGGAGGGTGAAGTGGCCTAGGGTGTGATGATGTGTAAGTGAGGTGGAATAAGGACAAGTAATGTGGAGGAAGGAAAATTACCTTGGGGGATGAGAATATTTTCTCAAAAAGGAACTTCTTGTCCCTAAGTGAGAGTGAAAAGGACATTTGAGCAATTTTAGAATTCCTCAAAAATCTCCATGGGAAATGAGAAAGTAGTTGGAGAAATAAATGTGAATTAAAAATTCACATACTTGGGAGAGTCTAGTGGATAAGAGAGGGTTTCCAAAAAGGTGGGATTTTGCCACATGTGAGTGATGTGACAATTCAAATGTTCTAGAAGTTGCATGGGGATAAGGTAAGCCTTGGGAGGATAAAATGTGAATTAAAAATTCACATGGGAAAGAGAGTCAATGCTAATTATGGAATATGTGAAGGTTGACTAAAAAGATATGCTAAATGGGGTAGGCTGATTGGATTAAGGTTGTGCAAATACATGATTAAGGAAATTAATGAAGAATTAGAGGCAAGTGGCAAAATATGGAGGATGTGACATTAATCCCCGGATTAGGGGTGTGCACACCATAATCATGAATTAATTTGCTACGCCCTTACATTAATCCAGATTAGGGGAGGATCATGGAGGATGTGACAAGGAGAGAGAAAAGGAAGAAATTAAAAATTTGATTTAAAAAGACCTAATGACTAAATTAAATAAATTGATACATTTATTTAATTTAGAGAAGCAAAGGGGATAAGGTAAAGTATTTAATTTTTCAATTAAATACTTTAGGAACCTTAGGCAGAAAATGAAATATTAATTAAATCAATTATTCAATTAATATTGATGAAGCAGGGGAATAGAGTAGATAAATTTGACCATATGGAAGTGGTCAAATTTAGATGTCTACACTTATATACCAATTTTTGTTAATGCAAACTGTGTTGTTCTTGAGGATAGAGAGCTTGTTGTTGCTCAAGAATTGCAAGCTGAAAGTGTATCAAATATACTTTTAAATGAGTGGGCAGCAAAAAATGTTGAAGATAATTCAAATGATTATATTAAAGAGGTTGGTTTGGTAGTATATGTGTTACATGAACCTGAAATAGTGATGCCAAACCTTGAAAAGAAGGTAGAACAATAGTTAGGACAATAGGATGAGGTGTTGAAGATGTACTTTAATGGCTCTAGAAGTAGAAATGGAGTAGGTGGGGGTGCAATTCTTGTGTCCCCACAAGGTGAGAAGTATTATTTTTCTTTCAAAAAAAAATCCTCGTTCTAACAATACTATCGAATATGAAGGTCTTGTTTAGGGCTTGGAATGGGCAAGGAAAAGAAAGATAAGTTGTCTTCAGGTATTTGGAGACAATGAATTGATAGTAAATTAGGTAAGGGGCTTGAATGTGACTAAAAATGATGTGCTTAAGTCTTATAGGAATAGGGTGTGGGATAAGATAGATGAATTTGATGCCTTTAACTTGATTTCAATTCCTAGGAATCAGAATAAGCACACAGATAGGTTAGCTACAATAGGTGCTCAGTTTCATATACCTGATGATATTAAAAAAGGAAAAGTGTAGCAATATGTTAAGGTAGTTGTAAGGCCTTCCATTCTTGATAATAACATTCATTGGTAAGTATTCGAGAGTGATGAGTATGTGTTGAGCTTTATGCATGAAGAAGATGAGTTTTGAGTGGTAAATCAGGAGAAGCTCAAGCAATAATATGATGATCAAATCATTCAACTAAGAACTAACAAGCTAGCTAAGGGTCTAGTCACCTTAGAATCTATCTTCAACACTGATGATCAAGTCAAAAAGAGTAAAACCAACATGCAATTCAAGGAGGAACATTATGAAGAGCTTGAGATATTTAAAGGTAAACTCCTTAAAATTGGAAAATTTTGTTCACAAGTAGATAGGTAATCTTTTGTTGCTCTTTGTCAAGAATTTCAAGATGTTTTTGCATGGGAATACTTAGATTTAAGGGGATTTGATCCCCAAATTTCCTAGCATACCATAGAACTAGAGCCAAATTCAAAGCTTGTTAGGTAGAAATAGAGGCCTTTAAATCCAAAACTTGAGCCCCTTATGATAAAGGAATTGACCAAGCTGGTTGAGGGAGATTATTTTTCCAATCAAGCATACCTTGTGGGTCTCTAACCTTGTACCAGTTAGGAAGAAAAATGGAGAAATTAGGCTATGTGTAGACTTTAGAGACCTTAATAGAGCCTCATTGAAAGATTATTATCTACTGCCCTTTATGGAGCAAATCCTTCAAGTAGTTGTTGGTTTAGAAAGATTTTCCTTACTTAATGGTTATTCTAGTTATAACCAGGTATTGGTCAAAGAAGAGGACCAATACAAAACTTTTTTCACCACAAAATGGGGCACTATGGCCTATAAAATAATGTAATGTTGGTGCCACCTTTCAGAGGGCCGTGGAAATGGAATTTCAAGGGTTGATTCATAAATTAGTGCTCATATATCTTGATGACATTACAGTTTTCTCTAAAAATGCAAAGGAGCATTTTTCCCATCTAGACAAGTGTTTGAAAGGTGTAGGGAGTTTGATATATCCCTTAATCCCAAAAAGTGCATTTTTTCTGTTCATGAAGGAAAGCTTTTAGGACACATTATCAAAACAGGGGATCACCATTGATCTTGAAAGAGTGAAATCCATTTTAGAGTTTCCTTGACCTAATCACAAAAAGGGGATGCAAAGCTTTCTTTGCAAAAAAAAAAAATTAAAAGGTTTATTCCAAATGTTGCAAACCTTTTAAAGCCATTAACTACTATGTTAAAGAAAAATGCAAGTTTCATCTAGACCATAGAGGGAAAGCACAGTTTTGAAGCTATTTAGGAGGCCTTATCAGTAGCTCCTACTCTGGTAAATCCAAATTTTTCAAAAGATTTTATTTGGTATGCATTTGGTAGCATAGATTCCATTTTTGCAATGCTAGTACAACAGAATAATGATGGTTTAGAAAAGCTCATTTCCTTTTTCAGTCAAGGTTTAGAGGATTATGAACAAAGGTATACCTTCATGGAGAAACATGTACTTGTTATCAGAAATTTGAAAAAGTTTAAACCTTTGATTTCTAACAAGAAGATACATATAATGGTTGTTCACCCTAGTGTGAAGGAGTTTTTTTTAAGCAGGGACCTAAATGAAAAGAGGGTTGGTTGGATTATGAAGGTTATGGAGTATGATATAGACATAAAGGTGACCAAGCTTGTAAGGGGTAAAGGGTTGTGTGAACAACTAGCTACAGGATATAAAAATGAGGAAAAGATAGAAATAGAGACTATTTTGGTCACTAATGATGAGCCTTAGAATGTTGCACCTGCATTGGGTGCAAGTTGGGTATGTGATATGACTCATTTATTGCAAACTGGTGAGTATCCACCGGGTTTAGATAAGGCCAAGAGGAGATATTTTAAATTGCGGACTATTTGTTATGTGTTGGTTGATAATGTTCTTTTTAGAAAGGACCTTAATGGTGTGCTATTAAGATATATTGATCATGATCAGGTAGATAAATTGCTTCATGAGTTCCATGATGGAACCGCTGGGGGTCATTTTTCCCCAATAACTAATGTATGGAAGATAATGAGAATCAGCTACTATTGTCCAAGCTTGTTTAAGGATGCCCATGCATGTGCAAGAAAATGTGTGAAATGTTCCATTTTTGTAGGCAAAGAGAGGCTGACAACTTTACCTTTGTAGCCAATTCAAGTGGAATAACCTTTCATGAGATGGGGCATTGATTTCAAAGGTGCCATCAACTCGACTTCTAGTGCAAGACATAGGTGGGTACTTACAACAACTAATTATTTTACAAGATGGACTGAAGCGGTGGCTTTGAAAGAAGCCAATGAAAATGTTGTTTTAAACTTTTATGATGATATAGTAACCAAGTTTGGAGTACATGAATCAATCAGTTCAGATAATTCTTTAGCATTTTTTTAACTCGGAGTAAGTGAATGGGCTATCAAGAATGGCATTCATTTGAATACTTCATCAAACTATTACCCATAGGGTAATGGTTTGGAAGAAACAACAAAAAAAAACTTAATAAGAATCATCAAAAGAATCATGGAGGATAATCAGAGAACTTGGCACAACAAGTTGAAATCTACCTTATGTGCAAATAGAATAACTCCAAAAAGGTCCATTGGGAACTCCCTATGTGTTGGTTTATGGTAAGGAAGCAAGATTTCCTTTATTTGTGGAGCTTCCAACTCTTGATATTATGCACCAACTAGAGATGTTTGAGAAGAGGACCCAATTGAAGTTCGGTATGCTCAGCTCATGGAGCTAGAAGAGACAAGAGATAAGGCAATGAAGTCCTTGGAATACCATCAGCTCTAAACAAAAATAGTCTTTGATAAGAAAGCAACACCCAAAGTCTTCAAAGAGGGTGATGTTGTGCTCAAATGGGATGAATTGAAAAGAAAGCTAGGAAAGCATGCTAAGTTTGATAACTTTTGGAGTGGCCCATTTGTTATTTCAGGATGCAAGGAGCACAAGGTATTCTAGTTATCAAAGATGGATGGAGAAATTCTACCTATCCCAATTAATGGGATACACCTCAAACGGTGTTTTGAAGTTTGATCTATGTTGCACATGCTAGATTAGGCATTTTTTTTCAATAAGTGTTGTTGTGCACCATAGTTTAGATGCAATTTTTCAATTTTCTTAAGTGTTGTTCAATACAGTTAGGTTATTTTCCTTTTGAATTTTTTGGTGTCTCGATAATTTTCCAAGGTCTTTTGCACTAATCTACTGAGATACAATTTAGTTTTGAGGACTTTTTTCAAGTTATGTCAAATTTTAGGTGACTCAATGCCCAATGGATAAGCTTTAGGAAACTGGTCAAGATGTTTAGCAAGCAAACATATAGTAGATGTTGCCAAAAATGTTACCTATTTTAGCTACTAGCTCAAATAGGTAGAGCTATTATGTTTTACAAGTGAAAGAAGGTAGATTTTAACTCTGCTATATCACATTCATTGTTTTATGCAGATGCATATAACATACAAGAGAGTGCATAATCTTTTCAAAAAATTAATCTTTATTGATAATGTAAATGGATAATGTCTCACACAAGCTATGAGACTGACTATTTTAATAAAAATAAAAGAAAAACTATACATTTGCAAATAAAATAAATGCACATATAAAGATAGGGGACTTGTCATTGCCTAAATGGTGAATCCCAGTTGTTTGTCCTATATCAACTTCAGTACTTCATGTTTGTCAAGCCTCTCATTGTTGCTCCTTGATTCTCCTAGGTTTCCTGCATGAGTGAGATGAGGTTTGGTTAGACCAATGAAAGATCACCAATCTATATATTTGAAAACATCTGAAAAACATATAGTTTAATCTTCATCTGCATTAAAACAGCTTGCATACCATTGATGTCTAGGAAAACAAAGGGATTATTTCATAAACATCCATCATATGCTTAGTTTTTATCTAACATGTTTTCTTATGTGTAGGTATAGGTGAAATCATTGTTTCTATTTTGATTCATATGATTAAAGCATGTGGGATAAAATGTGGCTCCCACAAGGGTTGAGCCCAGCATGCTTTTAATTTGTGTTATGACAATATAATCTTACAATTTTTCTTCCATGACATTATGATGCAATCAAGCATGAATCCATCATTCATAGTAGTGACGTTGATGAATTCACTAGTATAAATGATAAATTGATCCTTAATGGAATCACAGTGTCATAAAAACTAAACAACAGTACTCATCAAGTACAGTGACATAGAAAATGGTATCGGTAGTTTTACCAAAGCATGATGGTGACAGTTCAAGGGATCATGTTTGTGAGACAGCATGAAAGAAAAATAGAGTTATATACTATTCATGTTGGATAGTCAACAATAATGGTCAAGTGAGCAGCATTCTAGATAGTAGCATGAACAATAAGCACCAAACAGTGTTGTACATGCTAAGAATAGTGGTTCTTTGCCAATGTAGTATGGACAAGTCACATTGTTATATTAAATAGTCATCATTTGAACTACAAGAGAAAATGGATGCATAGATTTTTCTAACTATGAAAAATGTCAAATACCATTCAGATTATGATGTGTAGGCAAAGCCATAAATTCTAATGTGGCAGTAGGACCATCATTTTAACCTAAGAAATAGTCAAAATTGCATGATTAAATGTAAGGAACAACTCAGTACATAAACACATGTGGAAGATTGAATAGAGTATGTGCCATTACTTTTCAATTTTTACAAGTGATCAAAGCATGAAATAGGGTAAATTCATAGTGCAAGTTATTGGTGTCATGAATTTTAAGGGAAAAGAAGCCAATGAGTTCACAAACATTTGTGTAAACTTGGATATATAAAGGTAAAAGGTGATGTCATTTAAATCATGAAGACCATTCATGTTTGCAAAGGATATACTTTAAGCTGTAGGTCACAATATAAGATGGTCAAAGCATATTGAAGATGGATAATCCATCACGCATAGAAGCCAGCATTAAAGATGAAGTCATAGTCACTATGCAATTCTAATTCTAGGAATAAGAATTGTGTGTGCAGAAACATCATGGAGGAAGTGCTACAAAGAACAAAAAATATAGAGGATATAGAACAATATTGGGTTTGTATAAGGCATAAGGGGTTTTCAATGATAGTCTTGAGGCATTATAATGTAATGACAATTCAAATAAATTCTTTGCAGTCAAATGAAGAGGAATGAAAATGCAAACCCAGTATGAAGGGAGATTCAAAGCCCTCAACAAGAAAATGTTCTTTGTTTCATCTATTTGCACTAAATGGAAAACTTTAATCATAATTTTGAGCATAAACAGAAAAGGAATACAGTATATTGAAGCCATGGCCTATGGCTATTTTTCCAAAATCTCAAAATCTTGTTGTGGAAGAAGATTCAAGCATATGAAGTACACAGAAGAACAAAGCCATGGCAAGAACGACACTCATAAAAGAGTTTCGATTTCTAGTAAAAATGGAATGTTCATGGGAATGCATAAGAATATAAACCTAGAGCCTAGAAAACACATGTAATGAAGAAAAAAATGCATTTTCTTTTGCAAGTCAAGCCTAAGGGTTTATTTCTCAGAGTAGAAGAGAATGCAGCCACAACCTCCATTTTGTTTCCAAACCCTCGAGCTTCATCACAACCATTTTAAAACAAATGAAAATTAAAGGACATGACCGCCTATATATAGAGAGAGGCTTCAATAATATACAAAGAATGCATCCCAGCAAGAGGTGAAACCCTTTACAAATACAAGGGTTTTGAAGTAGAGGTTGAGCCATGGTCATTTTTAAGACAAAAAAAAATGTACAGGAGAGCATAAGCAAATGAAGGCTCAGATTTTATAACCCAGCAATAATTTTGGATACATGTGTAGTGGCATATAGCTGCAACCATTTCAAGAGAAAAATAAAATGAAATCTATAAGAGGAGAACACATCTTTTTCATAATACACAGACCCACTTGGGTTTTTCTTTATAAATCACAACTACAAAAGAAAGAGAGAGGCTTGAGCCCAGTATAGCCATGGCAGCCTAAAATAAAGCAAAAAATGTCAATGGAGATGGTAAGTAGAGGGAAAAACACTTAAAAAACAATGGATGGCTGCAGCCATTAATTGTTTCTAAACCCAGGAATACAATGACGATTATAGCCAATGGCTTTAATTAAATCTTCATATTTATACAAAATGGAAAACAATCTTTAGAAAATATATGTATTAACAGAAGAGAAGTACAAGGTATGAAATATATTCATTTTCCTATAGGAGTGTTCAAGTTTGAGCTATCTTTTCTTTAGAAAATGCAACATAGTGACATTAAAATGCTTACCCTTGAGCATAAAAGGGCATTGTTTGACAAGAGATGAAAAGGAAGTTCCCACTATGAGTTCAAATCCACCAGGTATCACCTTCAAGAAGCTCTACACAAACCCTATTTTGGCAGCTGGGAAGAAGATTCCAGATGTTCAAAGTTACAAATGAAAGGCTTTTGCATATTTTGCATCATTTTGTCACTTAGGGTTTTTACCCTAATATGCTGATGGGAGTTTAGACATTTTGTCTATCTTTTAAAATAAATACATCATGTGACTAATGCATACCCGCAGGCTAAGACTTTAAGTATTATGCCTTATAATTTGTCCCTCTTTATATGCTATGTAAGTCTTTTAAAGACTTATGTTTTGATTTTATTTTCTCATATGGGTTGAGCCCTTTATTTTATTTTTGTATTTATCTAAAATGTAAAGCATTTTGACTTTAATGATGTTGTTATAAATCATTTAAGTCACATTTCTATTCAAATGCAGAAATAGAATGCATACCTTACATATGCCTTGTGAGTAGGAGGAGTCTTTATGCTTTGTAGGAATATAGGGGTGGTTGAAGCAATTGGTCAAACATATGGAGAGCATGTAGGGGCTATTGTTCACTTTTTTGGAGGTTATGAGAGAATATAGGGGGTGGCTTTGCATGCCTAGATGCTTGGTATGGTCAAACATAGTTTTTTCCACACATGGGAGCTCATTTGGAGGGAATCTAGTTGATAGATTTTAGGCTTTTTGGGGGCAACTGACCCAAGGCTGTTTTTGGTTCCTATTTTGGTGAAATTGCTTGGGATTTGATGATATAGCCATTCATTTGACTCATTTTACTCAGTTCTTCTTTATGCAATTTTTGGACTTAGTGACTTTTTCAATCCTTTGTTAGATTTTGGCATATTTCTATAACTCACATTTTGGACATGAATAATAGAGGAGACCTTGAATATCAATGATTTTGGAGTTTTGTCTTCTTGTTCCTTGCTTCATTGTTTGCATTCAAATGATTTGATCAAGTTATTTGTGAGGTATTGTTATTTCCTTATAGCTTTGTCTCATGTCTGGCACCTTTATGCAAGAGTTTGTTTATGCAGGTCATAATTTGTATCAAAGACATACAAGAATAAGTTGTGCAAGTTTATTTTCAGTCATTTCAAGCAAGTGTTGACTATCTAAGTTTATGTCCAAGTTCAGTTTGGTGTATCACCTTTTAGTCTTTTTGTTCATTTTTAGTTTCTTAATTATGCATATTTCTCTTCCCTTTTCCTTGTCAATCAGTAGAATAGTGAAGTAATTTAGGTGATAACCAGCTAGGAAGTTAGCCTTCTCTGAAGGTTTGATCTCGTTTGAGGTACCCACACCTTGGGATCATTCCCATGTTTTCACTTGATTGTTGAATTTCAAATTCAACAAGGTGAAAATCTAGGAGATGACAGTTAGAATATCCAGAAACACATATTTGGACATTGGGAAGGCACTCCAAAATCCAAATAAAATCCCAAGTCTAAAGCTTGGGGATTCCCAAAGAAAGCAATAACGTGAGCATGTTATAACGTGCTCATGCTATTTCATAGTTTTGACATGTTTTTTGTGTTTTTTCTTGAGTTGCCTAAGTAAGACATAACACAAGCACGTTATAACGCAAGCATATTATGTCTTACTTTGTGTTAAATGCTAGTCTATTAAATGCATGTATACATATTTGTATGTATGTATGCTTACATATGACATGCATGTATGTATGTATGCATGCTTGTATGTATGTATGCATGCTTGAATGTATGTATGTATGCCTATATGTATGTATGTATGTATGTATGGGTGATCCCACAATACTGCTTTACAATTTTTGGCCGAATTGGACACTGAAATAATTTTTTAACTAAATCTTCACTATCAGGAACCTATAGCGGCGAAACCGTGAGGAATTTGAAGATGATGCAAACTAGTGATTTGTGACATTTTTTCTATAGATTCTAAATATATTTTTTTCAAAAATTTTTGAATCAGATTACACTTCTTTTACCATCTCCCTTGAAAACTAGTTTTTTTTCAATAAACAACATTTTTAAGGAGTGACACTCACCGTATACAACATAACTTTTTTTCTATGAAAGATAAAATTCTATTTTTTTCAAATTTAACTATGATATCTAGTGCTTCCAATTGGTTTCATAGTGTTTTATTGAATTTTTTTCCTTAATCAAATTTTGAAGTCAAACCAATTACAATTTAAACATAGGTGAACCATATACAATGTAACTCTTTTTGTATATATCGAAATTCAAATTTTTTTGTTGGATCAAGGACTTCAATATCTAGTGCACTCATACTTTTCAAAAAAAAATTGATAATCTTCTATTTTTCCACATGTGCATAACAGAAAGCTTAATTTTCTATGAAAATCCTATGTTTAATAAAACTAAAAAAACAAATACATAATAAAACCAAAACATATTAAAATTATATTCATTGGATAGCTTGTTTCAAGGACTACCATCATCTAGTCTATGAAGTCTCCTTCATTTTCATCCTCAACCTGAGCTTTGGAGGTAAAAATTATGGAGGTTTTTTGTGTCAGAGGGTGAGAAGGTGGGAAAAGGGGGGTTCACGCAAACTAGGGGGGTTCGAGTGAACCCCCTTTCAAAAAAGGTTTTCTTTGTGTTTTTTTGTTGGAATGGTGGGACCTTCCATTTAATGGGTTTGCTCGAACTAGGGTTCTAGTGAACCCTTTTGTTTTTGAACCAAAAAGTTTGTTCAAACCCCAAAAACCAATTTTTTTTGCATGGGGTGGTTTTTTGCAATTTTTCCTTCCTCGCTCGAATTGTAAACCACTTTTGTGGGTTTACACTAGTTTACAATTTTTGGCCAAACTAGACATTGAACTATTTTTTTCTAACTAAATCTTCACTTTCGGGCACCTATAGTGGCTAAACCATGAGGAATTTGAAGATGATACAAACTAGTGATTTGTGACATTTTGTCTGTAGATTCTAATTTTTTTTTTTCAAAAAATTTGGAATCAAATTGCACTTCTTTTTCCATATCCTTTGAAAACTAGTTTTTATCAATAAACACTATTTTTAAGGAGTGATGTTCACCGTATACAACATAATTTTTTTTCTATGAAGGATAATTTTTTTTTTTAATTTAGATTTGCAACTATGATATCTAACCAATTCATTTGGTTTCATAGTGTTTTATTGAATATTTTTTCCTTAATCAAGTTTTGAAGTCAAACCAATTACAATTCACACATAGGCAGATCGTATACAACATAACTTTTTTTGTACGTATCGAAATTCAAAAAAAAATTATCAGATCAAGGACATCAATACCTAACCTAAACATATTTTTCAAAATTTTATTTTAATAATTTGTTATTTTTCCACATGTGCATAACAAAGAGCTTTATTTTTGGTGAAAAACCTATTTTTAATAAAACTAAAAACAAATACATAATAAAACCAAAACATATTAAAATTATATTTGATGGATAGCTCATTTTGAGGACTACCATCATCTAGTTGGGTCTGTGAAGACTCCTCCATTTTCATCCTCAACTCAAGCTTTGAAGGGAAAAATTATGTAGAAATTTGGTGTTAGAGGGGCAGAAGGGAGGAAAAGCCTGGGTTCAAATGAACCCAAGTTCAAGCAAACCCCCTCTTGTAAATTGTCTTCATCATAAAAAAAATGCAAAAAAATGATTCTAACCATTTAATATGGTTTGCTCGAACCAGGGTCCATTTGAATGCCCCAATTCATGTGAATCCCTAAAAAGCAAAAAAAAAAAATTATAGGAGCATTTTTGCAATTTTCCTTCCTCACTAGAATTGTAAACCAGTTTTGTGGGTTTACCCGTATGTATGTATGTATGTAATATTTTATGTATGTACATGTATGTATGTAAATATGTATGTATGTCTGTATGTATGTACGTTTTCTTATATGTGTGTATGTGTGTTTTTAGAGGGAGAGATAATTTTAAGAGAGAGAGAGAGTTGTCTAGGTAGGGTGGGAGGGAGAGAGGGAGAGACCTAAGAGAGGGAGATGGGGTGGGAGGGAGAGACTTTAGAGAGAGGGAGAGAGAGAGGGAGGCAGTGGGAGAGAGGGGGTTGGAGTGAGAGGGACTTATCTTGGTAGGGTGGGATGGATAGAGGAAGGCAGGAAGAGAGAGAGACAGTTCTCTATTTAGGGTGGGAGGGAGAAACCGGGAGAGGGAGAGGTGGGAGGGAGAGACCTGAGATATAGAGGGAGTGGGAGAGAGATAGAGGGAGTGAGAGACTTGAGAGAGGGAGAGGGGGGAGAGACCTGAGAGAGGGAGAGAGAGAGAGGGAGAGGGACTTATCAAGGTAGGGTGGGATGGATAGAGGGAGAGAGACAAAGATAGAGACAGAGAGAGTTCTCTAGTTAGGGAGGGGAGAGATACCTAAGAGAGGGAGATGGGGTGGGAGGGAGAGACCTGAGAGAGAGAGAGGGTGGGAGGAAGAGGCTTGAGAGAGGGAGAGGGGGTGGGAGAGAGAGACCTTAGAGAGAGGGACATAGAGAGAGAGACATAGAGAGAGAGAGAGATCTATCTACTTATGTAGGTAGGGTGCCTTAGGGAGAGACCTAAGAGAGAGGGGGGGTAGGAGGGAGAGACCTAAGAGCCTAGAATGGAGTGGGTGGGAGATACATGAGAAACCTAAGACCTGAGAGAGTGGGAGAGAGAGGGAGTGGAAGAGAGATAGAGTGAGAGAGAGAGAGAGACCTGGGAGAGGGAGAGGTGGGAGGGAGATACCTAAGAGAGAGAGGGGGAGTGGGAGAGAAGTGGTTGGAATGAGAGGGACTTATCTAGATAGGGGGGGGGAGGGAGAGAGAGAGAGAGAGAGAGAGAGAGTTCCTCTAGTTAGGGTGGGAAGGAGAGACCTAAGAGAGGGAGGAGGGGTTGAACAGATAATTTGAGAGAGGGAGGGGAGGGAGATATAGAGGGAGAGAGAGAGAGACCTGAGAGAGATAGAGGGGGAGGGAGGGGGAGACTTGAGAGAGAGAGGTAGGGAGTGGGAGAAAGGGGGTTGGAGTGAGAGGGACTTATCGAGTTAGGGTGGGTGAGAGAGAGAGTGTGTGTGTTCTCTAGTTAGAGAGTGAGGGAGAAACTTGAGAAAGGGAGAGGGGGTGGGAGGGACAGAGCAAAGAGAGAGGGAGGGTAGGATGGATATACCTAAGAGAGAGGGAGTGGGAGAGAGGGGGTTGGAGTGAGAGGGGCTTACCTAGGTAGGGTGGGAGGGAGAGACCTAAGAGAAGGAGAGGGGATGGGAGGGATAGACCTGAGAGAGAGAGAGAGAGAGAGGGAGTGGGAGAGAGATAGAGGGAGTGAGAGAGAGAGAGATATCTAAGAGAGGGAGAGGGGGTGGAAGGGAGAGAACTGAAAGAGAGAGAGAGAGAGAGAGAGAGAGAGAGAGAGAGAGAGAGAGAGAGTGGAGGGAGGCGAGGAATGGGCTGTGGAGGAGAGTGGACGACAAGGTAGGGGTGGGAGAGAGAGAGGGAGAGAGGGAGAGGGAGAGGGGGTGAGAGACCTGGAGAGAGGATTACAGGAGGTGGAGGAGTGGGAGAGGGAGGGGGTCAGAGGGAGAGACCTAAGAGAGAGAGAGTTCTCTAGTTAGGGTGCGAGGGAGAGACCTTAGAGAGGGAGAGCTCACACATGGACTACTTGTTGTATATTACATATTGAATTTTCTAACCATTTTGATGTTTATTGGTTTATATGTTTAGATTTTCATACTAACAATGCTTTGTAGAATTGTGGCATACTTTCCCCACCAACATCTTCAAGAGACTTCATATTAAAAAATTTATGTGAGAGGAAGGTCAAATATTCTATAGGAAGTTATGCTTGGATGGCACATGCTAGTGCATTGTGGTGGCTTGCAACGTATGCCAATATGTGAACATATACAAAGCACACATGCAGTTGAAAATGAACTAGTAGAGTTTGGAAAGTATAAAATAGTGGCCTACAATACAAAAGAAGGTAAAGAACAAAAGGGTGTGATTTGGTTGTTCAAAAGATTCTAGTGTATTAGTTTATTTCTATATTTCATGACAATATATAGTGTATGAGTATGTAAGGAATACACATAGAGCTTGATGGTTGGACTTGCAATTCAAGTTATGCAAGGACACCTTTCCACTTGGTAGCATTGTTTCAGTCATTGACTTTGTAAAGAACTACAGTCTACAATCATAGTGTGAGGTGTAATCACAATATTACAACTCCACATAGGTTTCTATATTTGTGCACATAACATTCATTCATATAGTTGATAGTACATAGGATAACAGGAAGGTATTGAGGGAGTACCACTTTTACATCAATGATGATCACACACATTCTATAAAGTTTATGCAAGGATGCTTTCATTTGTTCTACCATGATTTGGCTATAAGGGGAATATCATATAGTCAGCATATAATATGGTCAAATAACTATGCATCACAAGTCAAGAACTCATGAATGTTCTATATTGGTTGAGCATGATGCATAATATTACAGGTGTTCAGCATAAGTGGAACTTTTGTGAGGCTAGGCATGGAAAGGGGGAGCATAATGGTGTAAGAGCATGTGTAAAAAGAGTTACAACATGAGATGTTTTAAAGTATAAAGACAATGCAAAGTTGATAGATGTAAAATCAATCATCGAGTGGTGTAATGCTTCGATGGGTCTAGGTAATGAAGGTAAATCTTCAATTAATAGATTTTTTTGGTTGATAGATGATACTAACATTGTACCATATGAGGATTGTTGTACACTGACAATATCAAGTGAGCTACACACTTTCAAAATCTCAAATGAAGGTTCATGGAGTATCCATACGTGGAAGATGGCATGCTTTTGTTCTTCACGTACAATGGGAGCCTAGAATGAGTGTGAGTCAAAGGAGTGGGTTGACGAATGGTGGTTAAGTTTTCTTAGCCCACTTGACATATATTGGCTCCCAAAGACACTTGAACTGGCATAGATGGAATCATTGATTGACTTTGATCACATATTAGATCTAGTTCAACCAGGTAATATATCCACTGAACATAGTTTTTGGAATTCCTAATGTTATCTTACTTTGTATTGTTTTTATAATGCTGACTAATTCCATCTAAGTCATTGCTCATATCAATGTAGGGCATGTTTATGCAATTATTGAAGATGAAGACAATGAAAAGGGAACAGATTATTACTTTTATCATTGTGTTGAGGCCAAAAAGAAATTAGAGGGCCCAGTTATAGATGGAGAAAACATTGAATACCCTATAGGCTCGATAGTTGTTACTACAATATGGCTTAGAAGGTACCCACATAAGAGTGTTAATGCTTGGCTCTTTTAGGACTTTGACACACATTGAAAGATTCTTCATTACTTGAACCTTGGTGTGGAATCCAATGTTCATTTGATAAAATATCAGGGTAGACCTTTGAACAAGACTTTGTGGAAGGTGTGTGAGTTTGACCATGAGGCAATACTTGACACAATAAAGAGTAGAGCATACCCAAATGGTTCATTGGATTAATTTTTAAGTATGCACATTGATTTTGTAGTCATTTTACTAATATTAATGTATTGCATTGATAGTTAGATCTTTTCTTTCTATATTTTTGTAGTGTAGAAAAAAGTATCCCCTTTTCACACTTAATTTGGAATTAATTAGAATAAACTTAATTATGCCTTAATGTAGTGTTGTAATATGTATTTTACATATTCACATTAATTTTAGGGCCTTATTTATTAAAATGGACTTAATTGTTCCTTATTTTGGTGTTGTAAAGTGTACCCCTTTTACACTTTCACACTTACCTAGGGCCTCATTAATTAATTGAGCTTAATTTCCCTTAATTTTGCCCTTTAATTCAAATCCAAGCCCAATTAATTGTATTTTTTGAAGAGGAAACCCAACATTCATTAATGCTTAAACATAACACTCATCCTTGAAGAATGTGTGTCCTAGGTAAGTGACCTAGGACCCATTCACCATAGGGTGAATGGGTCCTCACTTTGACCTAGGACCCCCCTTTTTGGTATGTTTTTTGTAGTATTTTAATGGTTTCTAATTCATATTTAGTTGTCAGCTTGTGATATTTTAATTTTAGGATATTAAGGTTACTTACATATAAGTATGAGGTCATTTCAGTATATTTCACCTAGCACCTAGAAGATTTTCATGAGCACTTAGCATTTTCAAGAAAGCACTTCAAGAGCATTTCAAGGCATTCAAGAGCATATTTAGTGAGGATTATTACAACAATCAAGATCCTATCATCATGTCAAATTCTTCTTGCATCATGCATGTTTTTTGAGCTAATATGGTGATCTAGAGTTCATGATACATTCAAGCATTCAAAGGAATCATTTCAAATCAAGTTTCAAGATCAAGATCCACATACATTAAGGCCACTTCACGCTGGTTGAAAATTTGCATTCCAAGGTTTAATAAAGGGTTTGGTGAGTTGTGACATTGCATTGTTCATTCATCATTTCCTTCATGCTATTTTATTTCATTTCAAAGTTTAAATAATCAAATGTGGTTTGACAAAGGAAAACCCCCCATCACCAAAAAACAACATTTTTCTCCTCTTGTGTTTGTGTTTGCAGGTTTTAGGTGGAAGATCCTTTGAAGAAAAAAATTGAAGAAAGTTGCAAAGGTTTCAAAGTTGCAAGGAAAGTTTTCATCTCATGAAAACTCCTCTACAGGATTTATTTCCAGCTGTCCAACTGTGAAACTCAAGAATTAAGGAGTGCAAACACAAGAGCAGAGAATGTAGAAAGCATTTTTACAGAGCCCTAACTAGGACCCATTCGCCATATGGAAAATGATTCCTTAGTGCGCTTCAAAAAGACACTTTTGGTGAAATTGGTACACATCATTTTCCCTTTCTTAGATCTACCTTTTGATTTTTGGTTCCATTAGTTTTGAGTACAGTCTTTCATTTGCATTTTATAGCTTGCATTTTAGAGTTTTTTTATATAGTTTTAATCTTTCTCCCCAAAGTGTTGTTTAATCTAGACCCCCATCCTAGAAAAATAAAAAGGAAATCTAAAGATTCACACTTTGACATGGTTCACCTAAGGGTTGGTAGTCATTTCATTGTGTGTATCACATTTCCTAATGAAATAAAGGAAAATAGGTCCATTCATCCCCATCATACCCCATTCATTGTGGGGATCAAAAACAACAATATATATTTTTTTGTTGTTTCGTTGGATTAATTTGTAAGTATGCACATTAATTTTGTAAAGTCATTTTATTAATATTAATGTATTGCAATTGATCATTAGACCTTTTGTTTCTACATTTCAAGTTTACACATATTTTGGTTCCAAGATTACATATGTTTTTCTTTTTTTGTTGTTGCATTTTTACACATATATAGTGAATATTGGGAAAATTATATGCATACTTATGGTTTTACCATTTGACCATCTTGAGGCCTCAATTTGAAAACTTGACCTTTTGCAGCCCTAGATCAGACTTGGGAGACCCTTCCTCAACCATCATTTCACTTGATACATCAACCAATTCCATCATATCCATCCAAAATATATCATCTTTCCCTCATCTTAGTATTTTCATCCATTATCATAAGCTAGTCATCACAACCATCATCCTTAGACCTTGGTCCTTTTGGCCATTAGCCTACCCTTATAGTTTTGGGTTATAATAGTGTTCTCTAGAAAAACACTTGAAAATAATTAGATCAAATTGAATGAGATAGATAATGTATTGGCTAAGGATATTCTTCCTTCTCTTGAGAAGATGGGGAAGGTGGGTGTGTAGTATGTGCAATGGGCAAATGAAAATGCATAATTGGAGCAAAAAGTACTAGAATGCATGAAATGAAAAAATGAATCTACTCTTAAAACACTTGAAGTAAAAAGTGAATCTGCTCTTAAAACAAGTACTAGGTAAGAAGTTAAGGTTCATGTGTAGTATGTGGAATGGAAAAATGGAAATGGAGAAGTGGATAAACTCAAGAGGTTTTGTATTTCATAAGAATTTTTGAAGGAAAAGAAAGTGAAAAATGATGTTATAGATGAATTTGAACAAAATAAATTCATATATTCTTGAACTTAAAACTTCCATGGAGCAAATACAACTAGAAATAGATGAATTGAAAGATTCTTGAAATTGAAGCAAAAAAACTAAAGACTAAAATTAACCACTTAGAAAAGGAATTAAAAGATAAGAATATTTTATTGGACCAAAGAAAAGGAGGTTAATGTTGTTGGAAAAGAGTTGCAATCTAAAAAATAGGAATAGTTGAGCTTACAGTCATAAATAACATGAGAGTCAAGAACATATAAATGAGAGTTCAAGTGTTTCTACTTGATCCTTTGGTGTCTATGTTAAGGGTTTGGTAAAGGTAGAGAGGATATTGGAAAGGTTTTGGAATTTTCCTTTACACCTACTAATTTCATTTACTTAAAATTTTCTAAAGCCTTTTCAACAAATCTATTGTGTGCATATCCTATATAATCATTCTAATCCAAGGAATAGTAGGGGGTGTTAATAGGTAAGAGTAGTAGAGATGAGGAAAAATGTTTGTATCATGGCCAAGTTGTGGATGCAAAAGAAATAATTGGAAGTATTGAAATTGAAGCAAAACAACTGAAAACTAAAATTAACCACTTAGAAAAGGAATTAAATAATAAGAAGAATATTTTATCCTCAATGTCAAGGAGGTTAGTCTGCTCTAAAAAAAATTGAAGAATACCAAAATTAATGAGATAGATAATGTATTGAATGAAGAGATTATTCATGCTCTCAAGAAGTTGAGGAAGATGCATGTGCATATTCTTCTTTTTCCATTGTTTGACCAAACTGACAGTCCGAGCAAGGTCCTATTTCACACCCAAACATGTCGAAATAGTCCAAGCTACATTGTACTAGTGAAGTCTCTTAAGATACCAAAGTGCAAAAGGGTAGAAAACTTTGACAAGCGATTACTCAAAAACCATGTCATTTAGAAACATTTTTTCTAATTTTATGGGATCACATAGGGCCCCTCTACAATAACCTTTCTCAGTTTTTGATATCTTAGAGGCGTTTTCCCGTGGTGAAGAGTTTTCCGTTGATAGAAAAAGTGTAAGTTGCATGTAGTGTAAAGTTTCAAAGTTGTGTAACTTTCATTTAGTTCGCTGGGTAAGTGCACCAAGATGGTTCCCAAAAAGGGGGCTTAAGTGGCCACTTTTTTCTAAAATCATGAAATATTGACCTTGGATGTGAAATTGAGGATACTTACACTCAAAATTTTGAGATGGAACAAAAAGAAGGATTCAAGTGCTCTGAGTCTACTTTCTAAAATACTAATTTATTTTGAAAATGGTTGATATTATGGGTTTTAAACGAGGTATGTACACAAATTGGTGTTGTTTTTGTCAGAAAAACATAACATAGCAACTCTTGTATGACCCTCGTATGGTGAACTTTTTTTTAGTATTTTTAAAATTGCTATGGTCAGAAGTTAGCTAACAATATGTAGTTGATGCACAATTCTTTTGATAATTTTTAAATAAATATTTTATTTTTTACTAATTTTCAAAGTGGACACTTCCAGAAAAATAGAATTTTCGCTGTGCTACCCCTACAAATTTTGGAAAAATATATTTGAAATTTTGATGAATGGTTAATTTATAACAAAAAAAAACACCAAACACTATTTTTTTCCAAAAAATAAACATACAAACAAAATAAATTATGGATGAATGGCTTAACATTGTTAGAAAGTGAAAAAAATTACATTTTTTGATAGCTAAGAGAGAACCTAACATTACCCAAATGTTTGATTTGTTTGATATTGAACCACGTGCAATCCTAATGGTGATCACGAACCCAAATATGTGAAATATTGTAGAAATTGCAAAAACACTTCTCTGGTCAATGGGAATTCCCTCCAAACCTTTGGGTTTCTAAATTTCAAGGCAAATACCAATCCCAAGGCTTGGGGATTCCCAAAGCAAGGTATAACGCGAGCGTGTTATAATGCACTCGCGTTAGATGTCAGTTTTGACATGGTTTTTTCATTTGTGGGAAGCATGTCTAGCAAGACATAATGTGAGCACGATATAACATGCTCGAGTTATGTCTTACTTTATGTTAAATGCATATTGAAGGTATGTTTACATGTTTGTATGCACATGTATGCTTGTATGCATGTATGTATGTATGTATG
>VDFB02193867.1:96517981-96534187 GCA_007258455.2 Sequoia sempervirens
AGGTTGAGAGACAAGTGTGGAGAGAGAGAGAGAGAGAGAGAGGGAGGGAGGGAGTGGGAGAGAGGGTAGATGATAGAGGGTATAAGTGTTAAGGGTAGAGGGTAGAGAGGAGAGAGATATAATTAGGGTATAAGGGTAGAGGGAAGAGAGATATAATTAGGGTATATAGGGTATAGACAAAGAGAGAGAGAAAATAAATCTATTAAAAAACCAACTTTCTCATAACGCAAGAGCATTTTGAAGAAGTAGAGATATGGCCATTTTAGCAAGAAATAATGTGCTCGCATTATAATGCAAGTGCATTTTGTGTTGCACTATAAATGGTAAAAAAACTCAATATACCTATGATATCAAGGCCCACATTCTGCATATTCTCTTGGTTTTGTGCGTGCTCTGAAAAAAAAAGTATCTTTTTGATGATGTTGTGAAGTGTGCATGCATGTTTTTCACATTCCACCACCTTTTTCATTATCTTTCTACCACCTTTGCATGAAATAGTATATTTTTCACATTGAAAGACATATAATATCAATTCAAGTTTGAATTCCTTTGAAAACTAATATACAATTGAAGTTTGGAGGGGAACAAGCTTTTGAAAAATTCAAATTGTTGAGGAGTTTAAAGAAAGAAGAAGCTAAGGCTACATAATTGGGTTGAACTCCTCCATTTGAAACTCTAGTTTTTTAGGTATGTGAAGTCTTTACATATTTTCTTTCATTCTATTATGGCTTGCTTTCATTTTTGTTATTTTTCATATTCCATGTTGATCATTGTTTGTTTGTCATTATAACCTTAGGTTGTCAATGCACATTTTAAATTACACAATTCTAGACACTTTCCAATTACATTTTTAAACCACATATCTTTGAGGCATTTTGTTATTTAACAATTGACTTACATTTTGTATGCTTCCACATTTTGTATGCACATATATATGACATACATTTTAAGGAAGTAAAATAAAACATCATTTCTCAATCCTTTATTATGGATGTGCAGACCACTCTCTGAAGCTTTCATTGAGGTATTTTTCCAAAAAATTATACCAAGCAATTCATTGCCTTGTCTATGCTACCAAATTCTCCATACATGTCTCTAAAAATTTGGAATATACTCCTCCCATATTGATAGATCTTAGAAACTATTTTGGTTTTCATCTCTATTTCTAAATTTAACTCATCACTAAACCTACCTCGTCACTTTTATTTTTGATATATTTTAAATTTTTCCTTGATTAGTCTACCTACAAGGGATTCTAACCCTTCTCTCCATTGTTAGAAGACTCTTTATTGAAGGCTAAGTTAGCAACATGGGGAAAGGTACAGCCTATCCTGCAATCATGGCTCAAAATGGAAGCATGTACGAAGCATTTGAATTGTGATGCAACTAGGGGAGGTCCTGCAACACAACTAAACACAAAAAATCAACCAACAACAACAATTCACAAGTCACAATTCTCAAAACTCTTCACTTTTCACCAAATCAGCACTCTTCCTTGTACCATTGCCAACTCATTCAATTGGGTATTTCTTCTCGATGAGATTCTTTTAGACCAAGACTTGAACCATTTCAAGGACCCTTTTAGGGCATACAATCACATGCCAACAAACCACTATTGGTTACTTTGTAACAACTTTCTCAAATAAGGCTTTCTATGCCAACTAGGCCTCAAATTAGGACACTTTAGCAAAGAAACTTATCTTGAAACTTGACCAAAACCTCCAAACACATGTGTGAAGAAATTTTTATGTATTCAAACCAAATAATTCACAATTAGTTCTCATAAATCCATCCACAAAAATGCCAAAACCAAAAACCCTCTTTTTAAGCCAAATAACCTAGGGCTTATTGGAAAACACACTTCCCAACCTTATCAAAACATGACACAACCTCAAACAAGTCTAAAATATCTTGCACAAACTCAATTCAACAAGAAACAATGCTTCCCTAAAACAATACTCACTTTAGCATGTCAAAACCTCTCAACTTCACATGGAAAACACCAAATTTCACTCTAGGGCTTCATGCCCAACTCAACTCTTGACCTCCCCTATACTTACTCAACATTCCCACACATTTTTAATGATTTTTCAGACCCATTCCTTGAGTTAGAGTAGCCAAAATGAGAGGAATGGGTCAATACACCATTTTAAATTACTTTCAAACCTTAAAACTGTGTGTTCAAGTCGGTCTCAGAAATGGTTGAGATGGTAGGGGCTGCATATGCCTCATAGCAATGGGGTTTCATTTTATGTACATCACTATGACACCCCATTTCTATGAGGCATATGTTTCCCCTACCGTCTCAACCCTGCCGCATTGGCAAGCTAGTGAGTGAGCTAGCTTGCCAATGCTCCACTAGCTTGCCAATAGGATAGGGTTGAGAAGGTAGGGGTAATGTGATAGCAACCTAGGTGGTGAAGAACCCAACCAACTCAAAATGATCAGACTGAAACAACAAACCATCCCCTTAAACACTATACACTCAGCTTATCCCAAACACACGTGCCTAAAGGTTTGTAGCCCTCCAACACTACTTTTTCTCAATATCTTTTAGAGAAGGTCATACAAAGACCTAAAAAACATCATCTGAGACACACTTCAACTCCTAACACAACATACCAAAAGGTTTAAAGAGGTTTCTTTGCAACAATATTGAAAACCAATAGGCTGCCCTACCTTCTAGGCCACCAAATAGCCCTCCTTTACAAAGGAGGTACCTTTAAAACACTTTGTTTTCACCAAATCTCAACTTGTGTTGTAGAAAAAAAAGGACCTTTTTCTTTACATGGGAATAATTCATGATAATTGGACTTAATGAGGCCTTGATTCAAGTGTTGTGAGGCATTTCGTGCATCCACATTAGGTCTTGGACCCTTGCAAATCAAATAACATGCTTTTAATGACATCTTGTAAAGGTGTTGTAAAGTCTTGTAAAGGAATTTCACACTTTTCTAGACTTAATTAACCTATTTCTCCCTAATTCAACATCATAAATGTGTTTAATAACATTATCACATTAATTTAGAAGATTCTTAATGTAAACTTAATGATAAGCTAGTGATATAATGTGTCTTACACATTCACATTGGTTTTTGTGCCCTTCTAGGCTATGTGGACCAAATTTTAGTGTTGTAAAGTGTATTTAATCACACTTTCACATTTATTTATGTGTCCCAAGCCCTATTTAACATTTACATCATCATTAATAGGTCCCTATGACCCCATATTGTGCATCCTGAGGCATAATTTGATCAAATAACTGACATAGTCATCATATAAGCCTAATTTTCTTACTTCTTAGTATTCCAACTAGCAAAAATGATCCCTGTGGGATCCATTTTCCATTAGTGGAAAATTATTCCCATCTAGGTAGGACCCATTTGCCATTAGTGGCAAATGACTCCCATTTTGAGTCATTTTTGGGGTTTGAGCGGGAAAAATTAGGTTTTAAGTTTAATTTTTCTTCATGTAAACTTGTGATGAGGTATCATCAATTACTAAGGTAAATAAGTTTTTTAATCCTCATTTTACATCTAACAACTAATTATTACATCTCTCATCATTGTTTTATCATCTATCTTTCATCTCAATTCAAACAACTTAGGGTTTCTTCATTAGAAGTCATCAAGTTAGCTTCCTAAAGCATTCAAGGGATAAATCATCATGTTATTTTTCATGTAATTTCAAGATAAAATAATCATTACAAGTTCATCATCTCCATTTTTTCATGTTTCATTACTTTATTTCATCACTTTGGTTTGATTACCTAAACGGGGTTTGACCAAGGCATACCCCCATGCCCTAACATTCAACACATCTCTTTTGTGTCTTGTTTGTTTGCATATTTAGGACTCTTGGAGGCTTAGGAATAATTTAATATTACATTTAAAATTCACTCAAGTCATCCCTTCACCATTCAAGTCAAAAATATCAAGAAAAAGTCACTTATAAGCCCAAATTTGGCAATTTCAAATCCAGACACGTGGAGGTGCAAATTGAGCAATCTGAAAGCTACAGATTCCATTTTTGAGTTTTCAAAAAGTCAAAAGTGGACTAATTCACCCTTAGTGGCAAATGAGTTCCACTGTACATGTTTTCTAAATATTTTTGTAGATTCGGACACCCATTTGGCTAAATGGGCTTTGGTACAGTCACCCAGAACTAGGATTGTTTTTCCTAGAGTGGCAAAGGAGTCCCACCAGGCCTAAATTTTAGTATCAATAGCCTTCTAGATGTCTTTTCCAGCCTTCATCAAGATCCCAGGTGCACACTTCCAATTTTATTCATTTCTATTAAATTTTGCATTCATTTCTAGTTTATTTTTGCATATCACAATGTGTTTTCAAACATAGCTTAAATTGCACTTTTGCATTCATTTTATTTCATCTTAATCAATAAATTGAATTTACTTAAGTTCATTTACATCATATCATATTGCACACATCCTGATTTGAGTGTTACATAAGCATTTTGGACCTAAATCTCTCTCCTTTTAGGTGAAAAACCCTAGAAGTGCTAGAGCAAGCATTTAGGTTCCCAAAAATCTATGTTTCACAACTAAAAATCACTAATTGTGTTACAAAACAATAAATCCAACCATTATTTCTTAGATCCTTGACCTCTAAAATGTTGTACCACCAAACCTTCAACTTTCATGCAAATAACCTAGGGTTTATTGAAAGTCTTGACAATTGGGCTTACCAGACCTCACCAATACCAACAACACTTCAAAAATTCCTTGCACAAACTCAAAAAACCATTACATGGAAGGTTCCTTCAACATTTCATCAAAATCCTTCTTTAACACCCCATTTACACAAGGAAAACAATGTAATTCAACTTATCTTGTAATCATGGCATGCCCCTACACCACCTTTGTCTATGCTAGAAATAGTCTTGTACAAGATGATTGTAAGTATTTTTTATGAAGCCTTGAATGACACATATTTCATTTATTTTAATGGATAAATATTTTAGGAAATAATATTCATCTCATTACCATGCTACAGGTAAAATTATCCGCCATGTTGAAGAAACAAAGAAGGAATAAGCTAACAAACAAAGAGTGTGAAACCTTCAAAGAAAAGGAGAGAGAAATGTTGAGGGCATATCGTGAAAATAATAAATTGAGTACTATTGACAAAAACAAGCCAACTGAAGAGGAAACTCAACCATCAAAAATAGAACAGGATTTGGCAACACAAAGGGCACAAATGTGAAAGCATTGTGGTAAGACAGGTTCATATACTGTAGTTGAAGCCACACCCTCTACAAAAAGTGAATACGAAGGGACACTATTAAGCACAAGTGAATATAGAGGGACACCAACTACTGCAAGTGAATATGTAGGGAGACCATATATTGCAAGTGAATATGGTTGGACACCATCCAGCGCATCTCAAGTTGAGAGTACATCATCACTCGAATTTGATGAAAAAGGTATGCCATCATCCCCATGAGAACCTCAAGGTATGTCTTCTACTCCCTCGATCGAAGGTATGCAACCTAGCCCACCTCAATTAAATATTGATGAAATTCCTAATGTTGAGATGTATGTACCTAGGAGAACACCACCTAGAATTTTGCGCAAAAATCCAAAGTATTTGATTAATATTGATGAGGATATTTTGCAACACATGGAAGGTAAGATTCCAGCACGCACTTGTAGAATTAATATTGTTGATAAGATTTGGAAATTCTACTTTTAAATTCTAAATGAGACTGCAAGATGTCAACTATTTGTTGAAATGATGCGAGGTATAAAGTATAGAGACATCATGAAGACTCTTGGGTTTAGAAAATCAAATGCATCAAGTGAAAACACTATTGTGAAGAATCTAATGGATGCATATGAGAGTGTGGGTAAGACCTCACACTTAAAGGATATTAATGTCACATGACATGTCATTACATCAATTTTGGTAAGAAGTCAAACAAAGAGAGCTCGTCTCATTAGAAATACAAGTGAACAAATGAGAATTAGTAGAAAAACTTTATCAAAATCTGTTCAGAGGTGGCAAAGAATTGAGGGCACTGATTCAAATGAATTATGGGCATTCTCAGGGAGACTGCCACAAAAAGATAAAAAAATTGTTGAAGCATTGAGAACACTAATTGAATATTATTGGAAGAATAACACAAGGCCATCTCTAAATCAAAGGGATGTGGTATGAAGGAGAATCGGTAGTCAGAACCATGAGCCACATCCAAAGCATTTTTTGGATATGACTCAAACCCAATTTTTTTGTTAATTTCAAATGGATTATCCTCAAATTAGTATTTTTCAAATATTTTTTGAAATGCTTAAACCTTTTTATGTCAAGATAAATCACACATGCACTACTTGTTGTTGTAGACTACATATTGAATTCTCTAACCATTATCATGTTTATCGTTCTAGATGTTGTGATTTGCATACTAACAATGTTTTGCAAAAGTGTTTGCAAAGCTTGGTGAGGTAATTTCAAGTTATTAATTTGAATTTAACCTTATCATAAGTAGCTATGATGTATAAATTATAAGAGCATCTCAAATTTCAACTTAGTCCATTCATGAGAGGTGTTTTGTGCAATAGGTATCTTGGAACTCCTAGTGAAGATGTATGACCAGGAGTGACTAAATTGAGAGACTGTCGAATGCCTATCTATAAGTGCCTTCCATCTATTTTCATTCTATTTTCATTTTGGATGCTCTTTATTTTTCTCTTTTACTTTGTGTATGTGTAAGTAAACTACTAAAAATTGATTGGTCTCTCATTGCAAAAAATGCTGATTTATGAGCCATCAAAGAGAATCTCAGCCAAAAAAGCAATGCAACATCCTTATTTTGATGATCTTGAAAAATCTAAATTCTAATTTGAATCCATTATAAAAGAGTGTGTGAATATTAGCGAGGGAATCTCAAGTTACTCAATTGAAGTTAACACTCATAATGAGTGCCTATGATGTAGACATTTAAAGAGAATCTCAAATGTATGACATTGTAAAAGATCTGTGAAAACAAAGTACCTAAGGCATTGTAATGAGATTTACTTGTAATGATATTTACTCAAATATTGTAATTTTTGAGTTCATGTTTGGTGCAGAAGCACCTTGTTCTCTAAATTCCTTCAATAGGAAAATTTGCAAAATTTGAATTTTGAAATGTAAACAATGTGAAAAAGGTCATGTGAAGGTCATATGTAATGTATTCAAAGTCTCAAAGAGGTCATTAAGTGATTAGAGAAGTGATATTGCACAAAATATGTCATTTGGTGTAAAAATGCAAAACATGCATTAGTTGCACAATTGCAAAATTAGTAAATAAAGGATGAATTTTTCTATATCTTCAGCACTTTTTCCTTTTCCTTTATCATAACTGATTTGTAACCCTCAAAATAGGGTTTTAAGAGTCCATTAAGTGATAAGATTGCCATTCCATCGATGTAGGGTTAAGTGGGTCGATTGAATGGATTGCAATTAGGTGTTTTTCAATTTTCCTATGTAAGCAAGGGGTGTCAATCTTCACAAAACCTCAAATGAATGAGTTTCAAACAAAGTTTCAACCAACAACTCTCTATCTCTTCAATTTTAACCCTTCACTTTGCCTTGTCTACTAGGTCAATAGACCCTAGTTTTAGACCTTTTCTCACAAACTTCTCTAATGAATTCACAAACAAATGACTAATTTAGATAGCTATTATTGAGTTACATCACATACTTCAAAATCAATAGTGACTGTCTTGGAACATGTGCATCAAAAATGACCTATGTTGTCCAAGCATGAGGCTAATTAGGCCTCATTTACAAAGGAACATACCTTTAAATATTCAATACCCCCTTGAACTTGTTGGTGCAACAATTTTTTTGTATCCAAACCCTCAAATTCATAGTTTTTCTTGGGAGAAACTCACTCCACCATGCCAAACCACAAAACCCTTATTTTATGCTAGTATGAGGAGGGTTTATTGAAAGGAATGGTTACACACCTTACCAGAACATTCCACCACCTCATACCTTCCTAAAATCACCTGCACAAACTCAAAATATAATCATCCAACCTCTACATGCAATATTTTATCAAACCCTAGGGTGAAACCTCATTTTTCATGCCCTTTTCCATCAAAATCTATAGAGACAGCAACACACACCCCATAAAACTTATTCCCTTTCACCAAATAAGAACCCTAACATAAAAATTGGTTTCTAAATATGTATTGGGTATGTGGAAACACAAAGAGATTTAAAAAGAGAACACAATCACCTTGTACGGAACCATACAGTTCAAGGAAACATCATATTTCTAGTAAAAATATAGAAAAATGCAAGGAAACAATGAATCTTATTGATATTATTCTAAGGACATAGTACATTTACACTAGGAATGGTACATTTACACTAGGCATGGTCCTCTTTCACACCCAAACATATAGAATCACTTCGAGCTACATTCAACCGACTCAATCCCTTAAGGGTCCAAAGTGTAAAAGGGCAGAAATCTTTGACGGGGTATTACTCGGAAACCATGGTGCTTACAAAATATTTTTCTGAGCCTATGAGATAAATTTGGGCCCCTCTACAATAACCTCTCTCATTTTTTCTTCTCTTGGAGTGGTTTTCACATGGTGTCCAATTTTCACTTGATGGAAAAAGTGTCAAATGCAAATAGTGCAAAGTTGCAAAGTGGTGCAACTTTTGTTCTGCAACTCGTGTGACAAAATGAATTGTTTCAATGCATCCAAATAGGTACATTTACACTATTCATGGTCCTCTTTTGCACCCAAACACACAGAATCGCTCTGAGCTACACTTAACCAAATCGATCCCTTAAGAGTCTAAAGTGCAAAATGGCTGCAAACTTCAGCATGTTGTTATTCGGCTACTGAGATGCTTAGAAACTTCTCATCTAATCCTATGGGATCATGTTGGGCCCCTCTACAAAAACCTCTCTCATTTTTTTCTACCTCGAAGTGGTTTTCCTGTGGTGGCATATTTTCACTTGGGGAAAAAGTTGTCAAACGCAAGTAGTTGAAAGTTGCAATGTAGTGCAACTTTTGTTCTGCAACTTGTGTGACCAAAAGGATTGTTCCAACATGTTTGAATAGGTATTTTTATGCTATGCATGGTCCTCTTTCACACCCAAACACGTGGAATCACTCTGAGCTACGTTCAATTGAATCGATCCCTTAATAGTCCAAAGTGCAAATGGTGCAAACTTTAGCATGTTGTTACTCAGATACCATGATGCTTAGAAACTTTTCGTTTAATCCTATGGGATCACATTGGGCCCCTCTACAAAACCCTCTCATTTTTTTCTATCTCGGAGTGGTTTTCCCATGGTGGGGCATTTTCACTTGATGGAAAAAGTGTTAAATACAAGTAGTGCAAAGTTGCAAAGTGGTGCAACTTTCGTTCTACAACTCGTGTGACCAAACGGATTGTTCCAATGCATCTGAATAGGTATGTTAATGCTAGGCATGGTCCTCTTTTGCACCCAAACATGTGGAATCATTTTGAGCTATGTTCAACTGGGTCGATCCCTTAAGAATCCAAAGTGCAAAATGGTTGCAAACTTCAGCATATTACTACTCGGATACCGTGACACTTTTAAACTTCTCATCTGATCCTATAGGATTGTATTCGGCCCCTCTATAAAAACCTCTGTCATTTTTCGCTATCTCATAGTGGTTTTCCCGTCGTGGCTTATTTTCACTTAATGGAAAAAGTGTCAAATGCAAGTAATGCAAAGTTGAAAAGTGGTGAAACTTTCGTTCTACAACTCGTGTGACCAAAAAAATTATTCCAACACATTCGAATAGGTATTTTTACGCTATTAATGGTCCTCTTTCACACCCAAACACACAGTCGCTCTGAGCTATGTTCAACTAGATTGATCCCTTAAGAGTCCAAAGTGCAAAATGGTTGCAAACTTCAGCATGTTGTTACTCGGATACCATGATGCTTAGAAATTTTTCGTATAATCCTATAGGATCATGTTGGGCCCCTCTACAAAAACCTCTCTCAGTTTTAATTATCTTGGAGTGGTTTTCTTGTGGTGGTGGATTTTTACTTGATGGAAAAAGTGTTAAATACAAGCAATGCAAAGTTGCAAAGTGGTGCAACTTTTGTTTTGCAATTCGTGTGACCAAAAAAACTATTCCAACGTGTCCTAATAGGTAGGTTTATGCTAGGCATGGTCCTCTTTCACACCTAAACATGCAGAATTGGTCTGAGCTATATTCAACCAGCTTGGTCCCTTATGATGACATGCAAAACAATCGAAAAGAGAAACATACACACAACAATTGAGAAGTTCGAGTATTCCACAAGAAAAGTGTATGATCATTGGTGCAGAGCACCTTGTTCCTCCATTTGATGAAGAAAGTCTAGTTCAGTTGTTTTAGTCATTATAATGTCAAATAAGGCCATGATAGGCCATTTTGTAATCTTGCTTTTAGTTTTGAGTTAGTGTGGGTTCATTTGAGTCAATTATGTAAATACGATAGGGAGTATGAATAAGAAAATAGCATTGGTAAAGGCATTGGAAGAGATTACTAATGTTTCCCCTATTCAAAATTCAGAATTTAGGCCTTAAAAGCAAGGCTAGACGAGGTGAAAAGAATAATTTTTTTGAGAATAAGTTAGTATAGGTTGGAAATAGGGTAAGGTTGTGGAGTTTGATGTGCTCAAATGGTCTGCAAGGACAAGGGAGGTCAAAAGTATGTTATGGAATGATGCTACTTGGGAAAAGAGAGGTTTTGAATGAAAAAGAGAGGTTTGAGGGAGTAAAAGTGGGTAAAGTCAAGGGGCAGCATAATTTGGAGGTGAATTTTAGTTTGTACAAGCAAAATGAAGAGTGTTGGAAGAGTTTTTGAGGTTGTATGATGTCTGGATATGGGGTTTTCAATAAACCCTACTGAAATTTGAGAAAAGTGAGGGTTTAGAGGATAGTGGGGTTAGAGGGCCAATCACGCCCTAAAAATTATGGATTTTGTGGATTTATAGACTGGTAAATGTTTCCCAATGGTTTTTTGCAATTGGAAGAGTGATTGAGAGGGTGTTTCTTTGTTAAATAGACATATTTAAGGGTCTAGGACAATGTTGAGTCCATTTATTATTTGTATTATAAATTATAACTTTTCTTCTCCCAAGTCCATTTCGTATACAAGAAATAATATTACAAAAATTTGACATATAAATCTTTTGACGTGTTTATATGGTGACGCATCAAGAACATAACAATTCATTTTGCACTATCAGGATTATGTTGTGAAAATGTTTAAAGACTATTGAAGATAATTTTTTGTATGATAATGTGTCAAGAAGTTAACTACTTCATCTACTTTGAATATTATGTTTTGCAAGTGTTGTGAAGATTATGTATCCTTTGCTTAATTGAGTTGTTCCAATCAAAGGATTAAATATATTGGAATCTTTTTATGAATCATTTCATGGAATACCAATTGAAAACATGTTTTTTGCTTTTAGATAAAGTTTTTTAGCATCAATCAATTAATATTCAAGACAAACCATGAAGGACAACAATGATCAATGCTAGGGCTAGCCAACACGTGAATAAGTCAAGCATATACATGTTAATAAGGGAAGCACAAGTACTCAAAAACATGTAAGCCATGAAGTATACACATGAATATATAGTATACACAAATTAATACAAAGTATATGCACAAATACAAGGTATACACATGAAAACACATAAGTCACAAAGTATAGATTGGAACACACGTAAGTCACAAAGTATACATGTAAGTTGTAAAGTATACACTTGAATATACGTAACTCATATCTATTGAACCATCAATTTAGAATGAAAATATGGACACCATCGATAAAAAGAATTTGTATTAACCAAATAGCCATGTAGGTATACATCAATATATGTCGATATAAGTATGAAATATAGGTAGAAAATAGCCATATAGGCTTATGAGAATGCCATATAGGCATACAATGTCAAAAATATCCAATATAAAATATGTACAAAACTACCATGTAGGCATACAAAAAAGGGCTCTGGAATCAAAATTCATTTCTCTTCATGCTCACGAAATAAACTCTTTCCCTTTGCTTGTCGATTAGATGGCGATATATTTGTCACTCATTTTTGTTGCACTCAAGGAGTGCTCCTATTGCTCCTCCTAGTGTTTAGTTCTTGGTGAAGTTTTATCTGTTACAATAAGAAGTAAAGACATTAATATATATAAATTACATTATAAAAATGATATATTTAACAAAATAATCACTTAACGCCATCTAATGATCACTCTCCATGAGGGAAATATTTACATGCCTAGGTTGAGGCATGTTGAAGCCTTGTATAAACCATCCAAATAGAAATTAAACTATGAATCAATAATGGTTTGCTTTTTCACTAACTAACATTGATAACAATGAATGTAAATTGAAATTTAGTAATTTTCCTCATACCTCCCCTGTCAAAGCCATTGAGGATTGTATAGCAGATGAAACACTAATCTCCATTGCCCTCGTCACATTAGGAGGTGTTTCGGCTTGCAACATCTGAAAATAAAACAACAAATTATTCAATCACAAAAACTACAATAGTGATCCATGTCATGACTTATAATGTATGAGATAATGAAAAAAAAAAATAAGTACTTATTAAACTATACATTTTTGACTATCATGCTTACTATTTTCCCTATCCATATCTTGTTTGAAAGAAATTGTTTTTAGGCTTTTACCCATAGTAGCAAGCCAGTGAACCATTTGATCAAATGCTTTTGTAGACATGTACGATAACTGTGGTGGCATAGAGAAGGCAGTGAATTGTCTGAAAAAATGCCTCAAATAAATGGCGTCTCGTGGTGATGGAATGTCATTACAAACAAATGCACGTCATGGCATTCCATCACCATAAAATCACATTTCTTTCAAGCATTTTTTCAGACAGTTCATTGCCTTCTCTATTGTATTATTGCTTACTATTTTTCCAAGCATCCATAGTTTGTTGGAAAGCACCTATTTTAGGCTTTCAGCCATAGCAACAAGGAAGTGAGTAGTTTGATAAAATGCTTTGGTACACATGTATGGAAAATGCGGTATCATAGACAAGGTGGTGAGTTGTTTGAAGAAATGCCTCAAAGAAATGTGGTCTCATGGTGATGGAATGGAATTCCATCACCATGATACCACATTTCTTCAAGGAATTTTTTCAAACTACTAACTTTCTTGTCTATGTTGTTGCCTACTATTATGCTTTTATAGATTTTTTCCAAGCATCCATAGTTTGCCGTGTAGGTGCACCTTTGCAAGCACATGCCTCCATGAGGAAAATTTAGGATTTTGAATTGGTTAAGGTGTTTTTATGATGTAATAAGGCTTAAATAGCCATTTTGGAGGTTTTAATAGTCTTAGTTTGTTAATTTAGGCATAAAGTGCAAATTTGCAAAATATTGACAAAGTTGTCAATTTCAAATGTTGTAAAAATGCAAAAAAGGTGTAAAGGCATGGAATGCCAAGGGTAAAAGTAGTTGTAGAGGTTGTTGATTCATTGTAGGAAGTTGTAAAGGTTTTGAAATGTTTAAAAATGATATGATCAATCGATGTAATTTGTTGTTGGAGAGATTGAAGGAGAAAACTAACAAAATATCACTATTATACTACTATTTTTTTGTGTTTTCCTCCATTATCTACTAGTGTACAGTTTTGTAAATGTGGTAGGGAATCTTTCATGCATGTGAATTGAAAGAGTTATGTTTTTGAATAAATTTCAAACTAACTTTAATGTTTTATATTGAGTTTCAAGCTTTTGGTGGCCTAATTACTCTAGGTGGTCAGAAAACAGGGGTTTAGTGGTTTGATTGCTTAAATGACTTGATAGGTCATTCCACCTTTTTGTACCCATTTTTTCTTGGTGGAATGGACTTGAATAATTTATGAGTAGGTGTGGAAGATAGAAATTAGGTTTGGGAAGGATATTTGGTGAGTTTCTCAACGTTGCTATGTTGTAAAAACTAGTTTTAGTGCCTTTGAGCCAGGCTAGAATGAATCAGTTGAAGAAAGTGATAGAGAACCTAATGGAATCTCATGAGATCTATGTAAATATATGTATTTAGAAAAAAAATTTAAACTTGAGAGGCCAGGAGTCGTCAGTTGTGAGAAAGAGAGTATGAAACCCTAGTTAGAAAGGGTGAAAACAAGTGAAAAGTGAGAGGTTCATGAAGGAAGTCTCATAAATACTTTAGGACAGCATAAGAGAAGTATAAAATGAGCATGTTAAGACATAAAAAATCCTAATTGAGGTGGTTTTAAGCTTGTGATAGGTCAAGGCACAAGAGTTTCAATAAGCCCTAGTTGATTGCAAAGAAAGTGAGGGTTTCAACTTTCAGATCTCCACTCGCTCATTGAGGCTTAATTCAGCGTTGAAAGCCAAGTTTGGAATCAATGATCCAAAGGAGTTGGTATTGAGTTTTTGATTTGTGAAAGTAGGCCATGATGGGTGCCTGATTTGGGGATTTTTTGACAAGGTTGTTTGAGAAAATTGAAAATTTTGACAGGAAAAGTGGGTTGGTTGACCTAGTAGGAAGACTAGGTAGAAGTTTGAAAACAAAGGAAGAATTGAGTTTTGAGTTGCAAAGTGGATTGAATCCTTTATTTTACTACCCTGCATTGCATCAGTTTGTTGGAAAGTACTTTTTTTAAGATTTTAGCCATAGCAGTGAGGAAATGAACTATTTGATAAAATGCTTTGGTAGACATGTATGGAAAATGTGGTAGCATAGAAAAGGTGGTGAGCTGTTTGAAAAAGTGCCTCAAAGAAATTGGGTCTCATGGTGATGAACATCACCATGAGACCACATTTCTTTGAGGCATTTTTTCAAAAAAATCATTGCCTTGTCTATGTTATTGCTTACTATTATTCTTTCATATATTCCTTCCAAGCATCCATAGCATAGACAAGGTAGTGAACTATTTGAAAAGATTTTGAGCAGTAAAAAGTGGTCTCATGGAACACCATGACAAGTGCAAATGAAATTGGAAGTTACTCCTAGACTTATTACTTATGCTATGTGAAGTAATTGCAAGATTGCTTATGTTGACTTTCTAAACAACTATATTGTAGTTGAAATTTTGTCATCTACCAACATCTAGTTATTAGTTATGGGATGTGAAGTAATGCTTTGAGTTTGAATGGTGTGCAATGCAACGTAATCAATGATATGAATATAAACTACACAAATCTATTAAGTACAATTCATTAGTTAAACTTTTTATTCTATTACCGGTGTGTAGGTTTGAGTAAATCCACTAGAACTAGGAGTTGTTCCCTCAAAACCTCCAATATTAGCCTATTCAACATCCAAAATCACATATTAAAATATCATTCATAAAACAATGTTATTAACATGTAATAAATTTATAATTATTTACTAGTTACATACCCCACCAATAGGTGTAAGTACTGCAAAAATAAGTAGGTGTAGGGCCAGTGTATCTAATCTCAATACTGTGACCCTGCAATTTTATTAAAATCATATTAAAACTAAATTAGTTAATCTTGCATTTCAAAATCAAAATTTAATAAATTAAATTCAATGAACATGCTAACTTTTACCTGAGTATCAATGCCATATGCCTCATGCAAAATGTCAGTTGCCCTCTCCATCTCCATAGATGTAGACGGATCCTATGTAGCAGCCTCCTGAGTGTCAGTGAGGTCATATGAACAAGTCACCTCACAATATTGACACACATGGTTTCGAAGGCCACCACTTGAAGACTCCCCTAGATGGAATTGTAGAATAGGGCTAGTATGTTAGATGACACTCTAGGTCAAAGTGCTAATCGCCTGCAATGTCTCTACATCGACACTCTCCTTCATGACAAAAGGCATAACAACATGCTCATGAGGAAACCTAGCGAGAGCTCGTCTCCCTGGTCGAGTAGGACCCGGCTGTGCACCGAGTCTATCATGAGTTGACCCCCCACCTCTCCCCTGGAAGTCCCTCATATCAAAATAATTTAGGATTTTTTTCAATATGAACTCACTGTATAGTTTCCTAAAGAAATACTATGGGGCTTCATAATTTTTGCATGGTGGGTAATCAAAAACCATGTACCACCTATCATAAAAATAGTTCCTAATCTATTGGTGGTGGCACCAATGAATAGGAAACCTCTTTGCATTGAGGGTAAGATTTTGATTTGTGTTTGGGTCAATGAATAATGAGCACAAATCACC
>VDFB02193867.1:96534287-96570877 GCA_007258455.2 Sequoia sempervirens
GTATTGAGTTTTTGATATGTGAAAGTAGGCCATGATGGGTGCCTGATTTGGGGATTTTTTGACAAGGTTGTTTGAGAAAATTGAAAGTTTTGATAGGAAAAGTGGGTTGGCTGACCTAGTAGGAAGACTAGGTAGAAGTTTGAAAACAAAGGAAGAATTGAGTTTTGAGTTGCAAAGTGGATTGAATCCTTTATTTTACTACCCTACATTGCATTAGTTTGTTGGAAAGCAATTTTTTTAAGCTTTTAGCCATAGCAGTGAGGAAATTAACTGTTTGATAAAATGCTTTGGTAGACATGTATGGAAAATGTGGTAGCATAGAAAAGGTGGTGAGCTGTTTGAAAAAGTGCCTCAAAGAAATTGGGTCTCATGGTGATGACATCACCAGGAGACCACATTTCTTTGAGGCATTTTTTCAAAAAAATCATTGCCTTGTCTATGTTATTGCTTACTATTATTCTTTCATATATTCCTTCCAAGCATTCATAGCATAGACAAGGCAATGAACTGTTTGAAATGATGTCGAGCAATAAAAAGTGGTCTCATGGAACGCCATGACAAGCAAATGAAATTGGAAGTTGCTCCTAGACTTATTACTTATGCTATGTGAAGTAATTGCAAGATTGCTTATGTTGACTTTCTAAACAACTATATTGTAGTTGAAATTTTGTCATCTACCAACATCTAGTTATTAGTTATGGGATGTGAAGTAATGCTTTGAGTTTGAATGATGTGCAATGCAACGTAAAATCAGTGATATGAATATAAACTACACAAATCTATTAAGTACAATTCATTAGTTAAACTCTTTATTCTATTACCGGTGTGTAGGTTTGAGTAAATTCACTAGAACTGGGAGTTGTTCCCTCAAAACCTCCAATATTAGCCTATTCAACATCCAAAATCACATATTAAAATATCATTCGTAAAACAATGTTATTAACATGTAATAAATTTATAATTGTTTACTAGTTACATACACCACCAATAGGTGTAAGTACTGCAGAAATAAGTAGGTGTACAAGGGCCGGTGTATCTAATCTCAATACTGTGACCCTACAATTTTATTAAAATCATATTAAAACTAAATTAGTTAATCTTGCATTTCAAAATTAAAATTTAATAAATTAAATTCAATGAACATGCTAACTTTTACCTAAGTATCAATGCCATATGCCTCATGCAAAATGTTAGTTGCCCTCTCCATCTCCATAGATGCAGATGGATCCTATGTAGCAGCCTCCTGAGTGTCAGTGAGGTCATATGAACAAGTCACCTCGCAAGATTGACACACATGGTTTCGAAGGCCACCACTCGAAGACTCCCCTGGATGGAATTGTAGAATAGGGCTAGTATGTTAGATGACACTCTAGGTCAAAGTGCTAATCACCTGCAATGTCTCTACATCGACACTCTCCTTCATGACAAAAGGCATAACAACGTGCTCATGAGGCAACCTAGTGAGAGCTCGTCTCCCTGGCCGCATAGGATCTGGCTGTGCACCAAGTCTATCCTGAGCCGACCCCCCACCTCTCCCCTGGAAGTCCCTCATATCAAAATAATTTAATATTTTTTTCAATATGAACTCACTGTATAGTTTCCTAAGGAAATACTATGGGACTTCACAATTGTTGCATGGTGGGTAATCAAAAACCATTTACCACCTATCATAAAAATAGTTCCTAATCTATTGGTGGTGGCACCAATGAATAGGAAACCTCTTCGCATTGAGGGTAAGATTTTGATTTGTGTTTGGGTCAATGAATAATGAGCACAAATCACCTTTTGTAATTTTTAAATCCTTTACATCTTTATATGATAGTTTATCCGCGTAATAAGCCCTAGCTACCTTCCTCCTATCTTACCATCCAATTATTTGTTTGCTAATTGAATCTACATTTTTTAATATATCTTTCAATGAACTTGTTAGGGTCATTCTTTCCATGGTTGAACCATTTGGATCACTCAACCTACTAATTAAATCTTCAATTTGTTTTTTGTTGTTCTCAATTTCACTCATTAAAATTTGTTGAGTTCTAGGAGGATGTTGAGTTATTGGTGGAGGAGGTTGTTGTTGTGGTTGATTTTGTTGTCGAGGATTTTGTTCTTGAGGATTTGGTTGCTCTTCTTATTGAGGATTTTGAGGGTTTATAGGTTGATTTGCATCTCCTACAAATTCAAAAAAATAAATATCAAATACAACCTAAAACTAACAAATTTAAAACAAAAATCAAACAATCCTTACCTCTCACACCTCCTCCTCATCTTGGCACCATCCTTGCAATGAAATAGCAATTGTTGATGAAGATTTTTTTCAAAATACCTCCTCCTAGAATGCGAGCACAAAAAAATGGGGGTTTCAAGGCCGCAGGCACAACAAAAACACGATCGAAATGCAAGAATGAATGTGTTTCAAAAAAAAATTCTTTTAACATGTCATGTAGCACGAACGCGTTATAGTGCGCTCACATTATAACGCACTCGTGTTATGACTTTTCAAAACTTTTTTTTAAAAGTGGCCACAAATTGGCTACCGACCTCCATGCACCCACCCCGTCATCTAACCAAATCAACAATTTCAATGCATCTGGATGGGTAGGTTTATGCTAGGCAAGGTTATATTTCACACTCAAACATGTTTAAACAATTTGAGCTATATTGTACTGACGAAGTCTCTTAAGAGACCAAAATGCAAAAGGTAGCAAATTTTGACTTGAGTGATTACTCAAAAATTGTGTTAGAAAAATTTTGTCTGAGGCTATGGAATCAAGCAAGGCCCCTTTATAATAACTTCTCTTGGTTTTTGATATCTCTGAGGTGTTTTCTCGTGGTGTCAAGTTTTCGATTGATGGAAAATGGTTCAAGTGCATGTAGTGTAAAGTTACAAGGTGGTGTAACTTTCGTTATGTTCAGCATGCGACCAAACTGATAGTTCCAATGCATCCAGAGGGGTAGGTTTATGCTAGGAAAGGTCTTGTTTTGCACCCAAACATGTTAGAACTATTTGAGCTACATTGTATTGGTGAATGTCCCATATGAGATATTCCCTCATGGAGGGTTAGGTCTTTTATTTTGTAATTTTATGTCAAATGAAAAGGTGACATGTGTACCTTGCCTAAATCTTGTTGCTCCCTTGTCTTATAAAAGGGAATTCAAGGCCTTTTGCATGGGATGATTGATCAATGTTAGAGAGTTTTGTAGTACATAAAGCAAAGAAATAAATTTTGAGTCATTTTCTAGGTTGTAGAGTCTAGTTGTGGTTAATTTTGAAAGAATTGTATGACAGTACTATCATTTTTTAATACACTGGCATATTTCTAAATCCAATCTTCTCCTTTTTTATACTTCACACTAGTTATGAATGAAATGAATCAAAGATATTTCAATTCATCTACATTGTCTGTCCTATGGGTGTTTATTTTTTATTAATGCTCTTGTTCAAAGAATAAGTTAAATGCTTTAATAGAGGTATAGATTTGTGTGGATGTATACAAGGATCTGATAAGTATAATTGTTTAATATTTTTGAGTTTAATGGTGTAATGCATCATTAAATAGCTCTATTATGTTTAGGGGGGACATTGTTATGCATTTTCAATTACATTGGTTATGACTTCATGGCCTAGGTTAAGGCATCAATCACTAAAGTTGCGTCTATGTTGCATCTCCAGGGTCTGTCACACACAAATACTATAAATATTTAAATTCAATTATGTTTGTTGTTGAAAAGTCTTATGAAATATCATGTTCGACTATTGTGAAATATTAAATGCTTAAATATATTGCCAGATCTTTGCATTTCTATAATTGTCAAGCAATTATGTGTAGGGCATATATGTTGTTTACAATGTTCAAGATAAATCAGCATAGGAGATCTTGAGAACATTGTATGGTATCACCCTCCCAAGTTTTGCAAAGCCCAAAGCATAGAGGGAAAGTTATTTCAACTTTCACTTGTTCGTCGACCAATTCCTCTAGATAATTAACAATTGAAAATGGAAAAACCATAGATTATCTATGAGATTTGGTTGGGAATTATAAACTACCAACAATTCACAATTGTTTGAGATGGTTTTAGTTATAATATAATTTCATGTGCTATATTTAAACTTTGTTATACTATCTCTTTCTTTGGTATTGTTCCTTGATTGAAGATTAAAGAATAGTATTTATTGTTGCAATTTAGTTATAGTTTTGGGTGTAAAAATATTAGTGTTTCAAGAAATTAACAAAGATACTTCAGATGGTTGATGCATCAACAAGGTTCAACACCATTAAAGATAGCCATATTATTCATACTCTACTAATTTATTACTATAGCCTATACAATTTAAGTATTTTTATTTTATTGTATTACAATAATTAAAATTAATTCTTGGTTGTGTTCAGAGGTCATACTATCTTTGGTACTATTGTTATGATAATACCAGCACTATGATCTATTATTCTCTTTTCTAGATATTATATGAATTATCATTATTCTTAGAGCTTAGTTTAGATTATTGTAACTTTCTAGACTATAATATTTACTCCATGTCAAGCCATACTTCTCCATCATTAGTCACATTGCAATCTAATATGCTAGGTCAAATCTACAACTTTCTACTTGTCATATTTATGAGTTTTTTGTGTGAGAATTTTGGGAAGAGTTACTACTTTTTGTTCATTGCAATGTGTTTAGGTTTCCAGCACATCTCTAAAAATCTACTAGTTAGAGGCATTTATTTTCACAATATTTTGCATAAAATTTTCTTATATTTATAATTCAACTATGGATTTAAAGGATATTTTTGTAATTTTTTCAAATTTAACAGTATCAAATTTGTTATGTAAGATTTTGAGCAATTTATCAAAAAAAATATATATCTTTATTTGTAAGTCTAGATCTGGTTTTGTTGCCATGGCATTAGAAGATCAATTTCATTTCCAACTTGCACACAACTTACCACTGATAAAATAGTTTTATAATCCCCCAAGCTCTCACCTTGTCCAATCTAAAAATTTAGTGATCAAAAAGTGTTGAAGGTTTATGTATTTTCATTATAAAATTATAAAAATCTAGAATATCTAACTTGATACATTACACAAAATAAATAAATTGAATTTTTCAAAGAGTGTTCATGATCTATTAGTAAACAAGATAATCTAATTAATTTCCAAAATCAATTCAAGAACATGGTTTATATGAGAAAGTTCAATGACTAGATGACTGCAATTTTTATATAGAATTAGACCTCTTAAAGTATTCTTCACATTTAGATAAGTATTTTAGAACTCTTATTGACATTGAAATGTGATGTGAAGTCTTATTGCAAGAGAAAAATCATTATTCATTTCACTGCATACGTTTAATTACATTTAGATAAAGAACAATTTTTCAGATGTGTTTCAAAAGATAATAATTATGTGCTTACTCAAATAACATTTCTCAAACAATTTTAATATTTTACACACAAAATCCTACACTACACTGAATGAAAAAGTAAATAAAAGATAAATGAAATTATTACATCAAACAAAACTAAACAATTTAGTGTTGGAGATTATCTTAATGATTAGGCACAAATCCTTGTTTTTAAGTCAGTCGCAATAAAAAAGATGCATATAACAAAACCTCATTGGAAGTCAAGCATGGCAAATGCAATATCTTCATTTTTCATGTTCTAAAAGAAGAGTCCCTCTGGATGGTACAACTAGAACACTTTAAGAGGCATGAGAATCAATTCCAAAAGCTCTGGATTAAATTTAGTGAATCTCTACTAACAAAATTTCTAAAGAGATCTAATCTCCTATTTCACCTCCAAAATCTACTAATCTCAAATAGTATAGAATAAATTGATTGTGTCTCTTTAAACATGAATTTCCCTTAAAATATCTACAATCAAGAAGAAAGGAAGAGGTGGCAATTGAATACTTACTGCCGTTGGCATTGAACCTGCTCAATACTGTAATGGGCTTCTTTTTCATGTATCGCCCAACACCATTACTTCAATCTCACCTACAACCATTATAAGTTAGATTTCAATGTTTATAATCAAAATTTAATAGTATTAAAGATATAATATCTTCACAGTTGATGTTTTTTTAATTAATATTTTAGATTATATTTCATAATCGATCATAGAACAAGAATAAAAATAAATCAATCGACATTATTATCAGTTATATTTTATATCTTGAGATAAGGGATCTAGTTGATTGAGTAAAGCATCTTGTTACAGACAAAAAATCACGACTACCCAATTCCTGCAATCTATATATATATCCTCAATTGTCTTCATCTGGTAGGACGGCTGCCGCCATGAATGCATAGTTCAAGTACTTCTTTGGTTTATATCCCTTGTGATGTTTTCTCTGAGGTGTAATAACGATTTGGCGGCCCTTGTACTTGACCTTTGTCTTAACTTGTTCTCCCGCATATACCCATCTGCAACACTCCGCATTTTAGCTTTAAAAATGTTCCTCGATTTGATCAACCTTCTTTTTATAACTGAAAAAAGAAAAAGAAGTCGTTTATGTTGTGCATGGTCTCCTCCAGAAGATCCTTTCTCAGTTTCCTATTGAAACTGACAAGCGAAAGCAAATGGCTCAAGTGGTTGCCACTGTCACAGTTGTTTTTTAAAATACTTATTTTCACATAGTTGACAGAGTGAGGACATGCATAAACGAGGAAGAAGGCATATAACGACTTGAACAAGAGGGCAAAAGAAATTGAAATGTGAAAATGGAATTGAAATTAAAAGGATAATAGGGTTATAGATGAAGTTCAGTGTAATAAGTTAAGTGAACTTAAAATATTTCTAGATGAATAATAAATACAAAGCTTAAAATATTTCTAGATGAATAATAAATACAAAGCAAATCTTTTGTGGTGGCATTCACAAGCATTCAAATAATTGTTGTCAAATTCTAAAATAATGTTATGAGAGTGTTTCAAAGATCAAATGTTTAAAGAACACTCATACAAGATTGTAGCTCAATCAAAACAAAGAAGTCAAAACGAAGAAGAAGAAGAGAAATGATAGCTTGTATTGTTAAAAGTGAGGAAAATGAAAGACCCATTTATAAAGTTTTGGATGAAAATTGGTCAAGAGGAAGGTGAAAACATATTAGGTAGGTTGTATTGTTAAAAGTGAGGAAAATGAAAGACCCATTTATAAATTGTTGGATGATAATTGGTCAAGAGGAAGGTGAAAACATATTAGGTATCAATTGGCATTTAATTTTGGAGGTGAAAGGAGAATAGGACATGGCTGCCCTAATGGATGCTATTAACTACAGCAATGACCATCCAATCTACAATTTTTTTTTCGGAGAAGAAAGGGCATCAACGGCCATTAGCTGGTGATGGTTTAAACTTGGTTATCTATAAAATCTGATATTTAAATAAGGGGCAGTAGGGGTTCACTACACATGAAGAGTGATAGAATTATTAAAAGAGGAGTTAAAAAGGATAACTACTACATAGGACTTGGATAAACAAGGAGAGAAGAAATGGGAGAAACATGTGGGCACAAGAAAAATGAAAGGGACAAGGATTAACTAAATTTATAGGACATAAAAAAGGTAAAAGAATCTTACACAATTTTCATAATTATATTGTTTTCACACTTTAATAAGTTGATGACTTTTTGAAGAAAATAAGCACATTAAAAGTGAAACATAGAAAAGGGGGGTATAGGGTGTGATGGTAGGTTCACCAAAATGAAATGATGATCTAGGACACCATCACTTTTCCTAGTTTAATTAGAAAAAGAGATCTCCCAAAGGTAGAATTGACATTCAACCTTGAGGTAAGTCAACCCTATTGGAAAGGATCTATTGTTTTCTTATGACTGAAATGCACTTTTGGGAGATAAAATTAAATGCCTTAGTAAACTCAATTATGTGACCTAAAAATTGTATTGCATAGTATTATGATATCGTGCAAATAGAAATAGTAACTTTCAAGCAGATTTGAGAAGGGAAGAGTGGTATGTACTTGGCTCCAAAAGTGGGTTTTGAACACTGTTGAAGGATAGATTCACCCTAGGGTGAATGGATCTATGTACAAGAGTCCAAAATCTGATTTCATAGTCCTCAAATTCCACTATCAAAAAGTCATAAATGAAAAGTATCTGAGTTTTTGTGGCTTGACAACTTTGGCAACTTTACAAAATTGCTCTTTTGATCTAATTTCAATCCTTCTTCACCTGCAAATCTACACACATAAATAGAGAAAAAATATTTTTTTGGTGAATAGGGATTTTCCTTGGTCAAACCCTGGTTCAGTAATCAAAACCTTGATGATGAAATAGTGATAAATGGAATGAATTTGATGAATGAACAAAGCTATTTCACAACTCACCAAACCCTTAACAGCTACCTTTAGAGGACTGAAGTCTAACACATCTCTCTATGGATTGGATCTTGCTTGAATTGGCTTGAATAATTGCTTGATTTGATGCTTGAATGCTTGCTTGAATTCTTGAAACCTGCAACACAATGTTAGCTCCAAAACATAATATGAACACACATGAACTTTGACATTGTAATGCCCCTCCTCTTACTGTTTGGATTTATTTTTTTTATATGCATTTGTTTGCTACTTGTGACTATGATGATACTATTATTGTTTGATTTGGTTGGTTAGATGTTTGATGATGATGTTATTTCATTATGGACATGATTATTTCATATGACATTATGGTTGGTTATATTAGTTGATTTTCAGAATTATGATATGATGCAGTGATTTAACTTAATATGTTATGAGAGGATTGTTAGTTAGAAATGGTAATTTATTAGTTATATTATACTTGTTAGAATAGGTGTGATGAAGGACAATATAGCATCACTCGTTTGCAAGTGCCTTGTTATGTTGCGATTCCTTCTCACAATGCAGTGTTTTGATTTAATGCTTCGATCTTTATATATATATATATGTATGCACATGTACACAACTTCACTTGTATGTAGGTATTGCAGGTACAAGTCTTGATTCCACCTGCTTCGGCAGGACAGGGCGAGCACCAATAGCCCAACGGTTAAATGTTGAAACAGAGGTGACGATGAAGTCCTTCCGTCCCATGATGTCAGATCGTCTTGTTTGATTGGTATTGTTTATGTTTGTAACGGTCATCATTTGTGGTTTGTGTTTTGTATTTTGTCGTCTTTTGATTAATGTTGGTACTTTATATGTTGTGGTGTATTCGATTTTAATGATGGAAGTAATTGTTCTTTTAATGTTAGATTTAAACTCTTTTATATATTTAGATGATTTAATTATTTTTGAAAGTCATATATTTCAATTAAATGACAATTAAATATTAAATGTGTCTTAATTATTTTAATCAATTATTTGGTGGAGGATAATTATTAGAATAATTTATTTAAATTAAATAAGTAATGTGATGTGCAAGTAAAGTTGCAAAAATAGAAGTTAAAACAATAAAACAAATAAAAGAATGAAAGATTGTGTGAGCCAATAAGAATACAGATCTGGGTAAAAAGTTGGCTTTTAAAGAATTGTTTTCTTTTATTTTTGATTTTTAGAGTTTTGTGAGAGATGCACAATATATTTTTATTTAATTAAGAATTTTTGGAAGTTTACACACACAGAGGATATTAGTTACAGAAGTTGCAGAAGAAATTGGGGGGTATTCTAAAATTTTAGAGAGGATATTGGATTCTTTTATTTTATTTTGAGGAGAGTTCTTGGAAAGGATTGGAAATCTATTATTGGGTTGCTTCGAAGAAGTCTTCTGAACAAAGGATCAGTTTCGGTTTCGAAGGTGATGTTCTATAGAGGAGATTTGGAAGCACGAACAGGGAGCTCTTCGAGATCATCAGAATCAAGCAGGCATCTTCAGATTTTCGAATTAGCGTTGGACACCAGGTTCCACTCGAATTCTCCTTCTCGTGCCTCCTCTTTTATCTTTCTACTTCAGAGAAAACAAAACAAAATTTATTAAATATGATTTGTGTGAATAAGGAAAAATTGTTGTTCGAATTGAAAATTAGTGAAAGATATTAGACTTGAACTTTTGAAAAGAGAAGAAAATATATAGTATTGAACTGTTTTCCAATTTGTCAAAAACAAAAGAAAACCTTATCATCTAAAATATTCAACTTAACAAAAATAGGATTTTAGGGAAGATAATGTCTTTGTTGGAAATAATAAATTTTGGGAATTTGGGTACATCTATATTTAAATATGGCTGAATCTATTTATTGTTCTGTATTTTTCTTTACTCTGTTATTTACCCTCTGTACTTCTTCTCAGTATATTAAAATATAAATATATATATATATATATATATTGGTTTATATTGTTTTAAATATTTAATGTAATTGAGCATCGGTCATACGCCTTGTTATTATTTTGTTCATGGAAGTGAAATGAATTTTTAAATTCATTCTGAAATTTGAGATATTGTGTTTTCTGGTTATTTTGAAATGTTTTAAATATATATATATAATTTTAATGCAGGGGAGAGTTGAAGGGACGGCCGAAGCTGTACCCTTCTCCCCTCAACCCCACTGTCGCGGTACTGCCACAGCAGTCTTTATGACTGTTGTGCACAACAGTCAGCAAGACTGCTGCGGACAGTGTACTATCGGCCTTCCTTTATGCGTCCCTTTTTTTTATTTTCATTTATTTATACATATATAAATATATATATATAAATGTATAATTTGTGGGAATATTAATATTTATTAAATTTAATAATTATTTATTAAATATAAATAATTTATTTTAAATGTAATTATAATTATAATTATAATTATTTTATTTTATTTATTAAATATAATAATTATAAATTATTTTATTTAAAATATAATTATAATTATTTTATTTAATATTATTTGTTAGTTTATTATTTTTATTTTTTTAGAAAAAGAAGAAGGATGTAATTTGTGCATTTTGTTTAAATGATTATTATTGCTTTTATTTAGGTATTTATAATTTGGAAGGTGTTATTTCATTATTCGATTTGGTTGAACAAATATTTTTAACAAAAAATAAGTTTTAATTTGTTGTTGTGAATTATATCGAGACAAATGTGTTGGTTATGATTAAGACTTGGAACCCCTTTAAGGATCTGTTTGGGTGATTTAATTTAATTCTTTGTTTGGGATGGAAGTTAATAGTGCAACCTTGCAAATGTAATTTGAGTTTTCCTTTTTATGTTATGGTTTCTTTGTTTAGTGTTGTCGATGTGGGAACCGTTTTGGTCTGTGATTCCTTGTTCCAAAGGCTTGTCATTTAGAGTGTTATTCTCCTCTTGATTATGCTTTTGAGCGTTATTGGTTTTATGTTTGGAAGGGTTGAACGGTTTTGTAAGACTTTTGATTATGAGTAATCGCAAGAGGGTTAATGCCTCATGTGTTTAGATTTGGTTTATACTTTATTGATGTTAGTTCAACCCTTGCCTGCTTTGAGATGTTAGGGGTCATAGGGAGAGTGGCTCTTCGTGGGCGCCGATGCCTCAGGATGAGGAAGGGCTCAGGATAACCCACAAAAGAGTAGTTAAACAAGTGATAACCTAAACAATAGAATTTAGGGGGTTGGGGTAGTTAAAAAACACAAGATAATAAAACATTGGATTCCTCGGCTATGCACTAGGGCTACCATAGACTAGTGATAGACTTAGAAGGCCGTGGTCAGAAAATTCATAGTCTCGTCTTCATGAGAGATTATTGACTCCGCATTAGCTACCCTATGGTGTCGGTGCCTCAGTTAGGAGGAAGGGCCAAGAGATCCATAGATGGGTTCCGACGCCTCAGTTGGAGGAAGGGCCAGGAGAATCCCATGAGAGCTATGTGATGACACTCTCCACTTGACACCCTTGTACTTTGTTTGTAGTTGCCTCTGGATATTGTATCTTTATGATGTTTTTGACTTTGTGAATTTGTTTCATGATTGTTAATTGTTGGTACTTCATGTTATTGTGATGAGTTTCTTATTTTTAACTTGTTATGTGATTTGGGAGCGTTGATGGTTGTTCGTTGTCCGCTTTGAGTTGTACTTGTTTTGTGTCATGTTGTTGTTGAGTTGGCTGACATTCATGGTCAGGTTCACTTCCTCATCACCTCTGAGCACGGGGGGTGAGTTACTTGTAATTTACATGGTTGGGTGGAACGTGCTCCGCACCCGTTGGGTTCCCCATCAGCTTCTTGTCTTCTCAACTTTTTTGCAGTTGGAGTTGTACCTGTAATCACTTGTACTTCATATTTCATTATTCTTGTATCAATCCCCATGTTGGGAAATTCAATGTAATTCATTTATCAAAGAAAATTGTAATGTAATATTATAACGATGATGTAATAGTTAAGCTCATTTGTAACTATATTAAGAGATTTATCATGGATGTATTATGTGATGTTTATTGTTCTTGCATCACGGTTATTGGATGTATCATTGTTTATGGTTATTATAAAATTAATGATTATGTTGTAATCTTTATCTTTACTTATGTTTAGTTGTTGCGATGTAACCTCGCGTTCCCCAGAGAACCAAGTGTGTTAATGCTATGTGATATGCTATGTGGTTATGGTTTAATGTTATTGCATGTTTAATCTAATTGTTTTAAAAAAAAATTATTTGTTATGTGTGTGTTCTCTAGGGTTTGCACGATGGGCGTTACAGACATGATGATATGATCTTGGATGTTGTTGTAGATGACTGATAAATCTTCTTTTTAATGCTCTTGACAATAATTTTTGCTCTAGGAATGCTTGCATAAGGTGTGTTAGTGCTTCTAGGTTTGAATTGATAAAATAACTATGTATTTATAGGTGTTTATCTAATTTTCTAAAAATCAAATTCCACAAGCCGACATTTGAAACTCAAATTTGAATCATTAAAATGCTACCAAAAACATATTAAAAATTAGGTCTTGGCAAGGTAAAACTACAAAGTTGTGTCACACTTTTAGCCAACTTATCAACACAACTAAATTTTAGTATTTCTAACTAAAAATAAATTTTGGTAAAACATATGATCTAGTAAGATTAATTTTAGCTAAGTTAAATATTCACATTTTTTTCAACTAGAATTATAGGGTAAATACATATGTAACACTACTTTAAAGCTAATTTACCAAAAAAATATGATTATTTGAGAGATTTGATGTTTCAACAACTCCTACTCACGTAAATAATATTTTTTAAATATAAAAAATACCCTTTTGTAGACCCATAAGTGTAGTCTTAAAAATATAGATATTTTAATAGTTTAATTATTATTTATATTTTATTTTTTATTTTTACCAAAAGTAGGTTATTACCAAAAAATATTAGGTTGATTACCATATCAAGAAAAAATACCAAGACTTATTAAAAAAAATATAATGCACTAGATAAAATAATCTATATTGAAATGGTATATTTTTTTATATTTTAGATATAAATATTTAATATAAAAGTTGACATCGAATGGAAACAACTATGTTTTAATACACAAACATTTTAATATTTATTTAAAAATATATATTTATCAAAATTAGAAAAAAAATATATCCATGCACTAAAGTTTCAAGTTATAAACACACACAAAAAATTTGAAGGAAAAAAAATAAAATTTTCTATATAAAGATTGGTGTCTCATGTAACTTCATTTTTTTAACATTTTATCAACTAAATTATAGTGTTAATTTATTAAAAAAAAATTATATTTTTTTATTTTTTTAAATACAAACATAAATATACTAAAAAATACACATTTTCTTAATTTACATAATTTAAAAATTCAAAACATATATGTCACTTTTTAGTGTTTTAAGTTTAAAAGTTAGATCAGTGTTGGTTGTTTCCTTTATAAAATTGTGACACAACTTTATACTTTTATGGGCAGCACTTAAGGAGGACCCATTCGCCCTTGGGAAAGTGGGTCCTAGGACCTAAATCCAAGACACGCAATTTCCAAGGTATTTAAATTAATGTTAGCATTTGTCTAATGTAAGTTTCCCTTTTGGAAAACGGAAATAATAAGGCTTAGGAATGCATAATTTAGGCAATTAGAAGCTTAATTAAGTTCAATTAGAAGCTTAATTAAGTTCAATTAGAAGCTTAATTAAGTTAAATTAATTAAGGGAAAGCAAAACTAGTGTGAAAATGTAAAGGAGTACATTTTTCAACACTACATTTAGCCCCCACTTTAGTGAAACTCACACTAAAGTAGACAAATAAATCAAGAGATGTATAATTGTAAAATTGTTGGAAAGATAAGATGACAAAGATCAAGGAGGACGATCAAGCCCCTGGATCAAAGATCCCATGGAAAATAAACAAAGGCACAAAGAGACATATGAATGCAACAATGACACAAGATACACTTCTTCAAAGATAAAGAAGAAAAAAATGGATCAAGCTTCAACTATTTGTCCAAACAATATGGATCAAGCCTAGGTTGTTTGTCCAAAGATATGCATGCTCACATGGGATAGTGCAATCTGATATACACTAGGTGAGCCCCAAGAAAATATGAACAATGATCTAGTATAGTCTAATATACACCAAGTGTGTACCCATAAACATACCAAAAGTCATACTCTCTAATAACTTTTATAAGGTGCCACACTTGCCAATCACAAGGCTAGCAAGTTACGTTATGCTAGACACTCATGAAATAAAGGAAGCACAAAGCAAGTTGTGTTATGCTAGGTGGCCAAGAATTTTGTTTATGATAGTCAAATGGTTTTTGCTTAGTTCATGAAAGGTCTCACTTTAGGGAGCATCACGCTCAATATCACCATCAAGAGAGGATTAGTCGAGAGATAAAATATTCACACCTTAGGGAATGCAATCCATAGCATTACCACTAAGAGGAGTGTCATATGCCAAGAAAGATCAAGCTCTTGAAGAACATCAAACCCAGTGTCACCAACAAGAAGACACATCATGTGAAGTAAGAAGACCACACTTTGAACAAGGTCATGTCATCAAGCAATCAACAAGCAAGAGGCATAATGCCTCCCACTTTAAAGAAATTTCTAAACACTGGTCATGTTGTGAGCAACTACTTTAAAGTAGAAGATGATAATTTCCATTTGATAAAAGATACATGAGAGCTTATTTGGAAATCCCTATGCCAATGATATGTTTTCAAATAAAGCTACATCATGAAAATGAGGTTGCCCCCCATATGCAATCCTAAGACAACACATAAGGGATCCACGGATTTGGGGTCAGAGCATGTCTTTACTATAGTGATAAAATCAAGCTCAAAATCATCATTATTCCCCAAATTTAACTCATGGAACAATGAGAACAAAGGAAGAATGATGCATAGAGAGTGAAAACAAATGATAATCCTTTTGGGTCAACATAGAAAAGACCTAGATGTCTCAACGCTTTACATTGTCCCCAAAAGGAAAATAGAAGACAAATGAAAAGATAATGGCTATGACATATAGAAGAATGAAGATACAAATAGAAGAATGTCATAATAGATTCACTTCCTTAATATCCTTGCATCAATAGAGTGACAAGGGTCATCCAAAGTAGAATCACAAACATGCCAAGTAGCATAGTACAGGAGATCACATTACGCACGTATAATCACACAAGAACATGAATAGGCATAAAGCTAGTATGACACATGCAAGCCGACCAAAAGCAAGTAGTTTGCATCCCAATATTGTTCATCATATATGAAAGGTGGATGACAAGCCAAAGGGGAAACAATGAGTGTCATACTAGGAAAAACACCAGGTTCAACATGTGGTGATGAACTCTGATTAGGAGGATCATCATGGTTGTTCTCATGTATAAGATCATAGAAGAGGAAAATAACAAATTCAGCTCATTATGCACTTCCTCATTAACATTAACAATCTTATCATCATCATCCAAGTTAATCAAAGCAAAAGATCTAATGATAATTTCCATAGAGGTTTCATGTTTTGGTTGTGGTAAAGGTGAAGAATCATCATGCTTTGCTTTAGTTAGATTTTTATTTTGGTTTGTTTGTTTTTTATTTTCTTTTAATTTACAAGCAATATCATGATGTCTATGCTTATGCTCTTTAGCATTTCTATTTCTTTTTGCATGATTTTCAAGTTGTGATTGTGTAGGAGCAGGTTTATCAACCATAGGTTTTTTCCTTCTTGCAAGGGAGGAATGAAAGGAACCATCAAGGGTTGGTCAACCACTCTCTTTGGGTTTATAAACTTGTTTGATCTTAGGAGGCACAACAGGAATTGTATGATTATCTCTTGGTCTCTTATAGGAAATAAGGTAGAGGATTTTTCATGGATTTATCTTGGTTACTTGGAAGGGATTTTGGTTCAATCATGGTTTCATCACTGATAGGAGACTCAAGCATGGGTTGAGGGATATTGCTAAGAGATAATTTTGCAATGCGCTTTGCCTTGAACTTTTGGTAAGATTTGAAAAATAAGTCCTCACGAGGCTTAATAGGTTCCATAGGTTCAGACCAAAAGAAATCCAATGAGAAATTCTCATGGGTAGAAAAGGATTGAAACTACTATGATGCATAGTGAAAATTTTATTACCAAATGGAAATTTTAAGCATTTATGTATTACCAATGGGATGACATCCAAGGCCTACCCAATTAGCCAGTGTGGGTCACCAAAACAAAGGTAAAGATTAAAAAAGGTAAGAAGCTTGTATTTGAGAAGAAGAAAGATTCATTCGATGAGGAGTTCCTTCCCATTCTAAAACAAAAATCCTAGAGAATAGTGAGTCTGAAGAGGAAGATAATGTTAAGGATGATAAAGATTCAGAGGAGATTAATGTAGAAGAAATGAAAGAGGAAACAAACATTGAGATGGACAATGTGATTGAAGAGGCTAATACATGGAGGATATGAAAGAGTTGAGAATGGGCCATGAGGAAGATAATATTAGCAAGGAAGAAGAAAATGAGGTTAATGTTCAATAGGAAGAAACAAATTTTGAGTTTTTGGGAAGCCTTAAAGAGAAGATTATTGACCTCCAAGGTTGGGTTATTAAATGGAAGGGAAGTATGACCCTAATAGTGTTAAAGATAAAATTATTGTTCTATAGAATGATCTAGAAAGCATCATCTCTATAGTGGATGGTATAATGCAGAGAGCTATCTTCAACATTGTATCTAGGTACTCCAAGATAAAAATAGAGGAAGAAGAGAGGAATGACCAAGGAAGAGATAGTTCATGACAAGGGCAATCAAAAGATAAAATTACAAACTAGATGGACTCCCTAGGAGAGTTGAAGGAGAATTGGGATCTTTTAAACAGTCCCAAGGAATGATGGGTGTTATGGCACTCTATTGTTTCTATTTTCTATTTTGTTCTAGTTCTCTCACCTGTGAGCCTCTTTATTGTGTTTGCATGCACCTTTTAATTCTTTTTAGTACTCTTTGTTGCTTAGTCTCTTAGTCTGACATGTTGTCTCTATGGTTGTTGGTCTTGGTGGTGGCCTTGCACCTATTTTAGTTGTTTTTCTCTATTATTTATGTTGTTCCAAGATTAGGGCTCTTTTCCCTAATTTTTAATCAAAATCATAATGACTTTACAAATTCTTGTATGAATGCAAAATATTTTCTTAAACAATAATTTTTTGTGTATCCTTCTATGTATGGACTCAAAATATTTATTAGTTTCTACATTTTCATCTTTATACTTTAGCATAGCTTTATCATCTTGTGGCACAATCCCACTAAATTAAGAGGAATTTATGTAAGGTTTCAAATATTATATTCCTACAATTTTGACACTACAAACTATCCTTATTTTAGTGTCTATCTCCTTAGCATGTCCTATGGAACATTGAACTAGTAATTCCAACCTTCTCTTATTCACCAATTTGCTAAATTTTCATGTTATTATGTTATTTTTTTGTTGTCACCAAATTCCTTAACTTATTTTTAGCATTTTCTCCTTGATTATAGTATGAGTCCAAAGATGTCTACATAAGCATACTATCATCTCACATGTTTCAAAAAATTAAAATGTCGATTTCCTACCTCGTTGGTTATTGAATCTTATTGTAACACTTGTCAATCATGAAACACATCTACACATGAAAATATAAGCTTTCATTTCCCTCTTTGAACTCTTGGAATCCCTTTTAAAAATTGACTATTTCATACAGTTAAAATATCTCTCTTATCTCCTACTATTCTTTATTATTGTAGCCTTTTTGGGATTAAGTAGTTATTTCTGTCATTGAAGGTCTTGGTCTACATATTGGAACTCTACATTACACTCTTTATAGTGTCATTGGTATAAAATTTCTCATTCATTTTCCTAATTATGTATTTATTAATCTCTAACATTTATATTTGGGCAACCTCTTTTATCATTGCTTATTTCTTACCTCTTGATGGAAAATGATCATTTACTCTTCTTTATCTAGATCATTTCCTCTATCACAAACTCTTATATTTTTTATTTGGTATTCTTATCATGATTCAAAATTTCTTGGTGACTTACAGTTCCCAAATTATCCTCCACACACGAGGATATTGGTAACTTTACAAACTACCGGTTATTGATATCAATAGGCTATTTTCATATTGCTACTCTTCAAGATTTTTGATGCACTTATGATTTTAAGAGAACACACTACCTATTTTTGAATTTTAATTTATATATTTTCTATGACTATCCATGGAGGTGGAAAGACCATATTTGGGGCCTGACCATTTTGGCAAGATCCCAAATAGTCGACCCTCTCCCCTCTATATTAGCTAGAGGTATCTTGGATTTTTCATCACACAAATGGTTTATAATTATCAACTCTCTTTCATTATTGTATTATTTTATTCAATTCTATTTTAAATCATCATATTGCTATTACCTATTCACCTATGCATTTCCAATATTTTATGCTTCTTGACTTCACTGGAACCCTATGTGTAGGAATTTTGGCATCCATATAGGTTTTGGTATTTTTGTTGCATTTAGATGATAGAATGTATTGAGGACAATAATTTACTTGGTTTCCATGAATATTTTATTTCATACCAACATCTAAGTAGAACCACCTTTCAAATTCATTTTTTAGATTATTCATGAATCCAAGTTCTTGTTTTAATATTCTATTTTTATATTATAAATCTATACTTTTAGGTTTTCCTTTATTTCATTATCAACTTGATATTTTTTCCAAGGAATAAACATACTTTAATTAGGAAAAATAATATTTAGATAGGGTTAAGTAGAATTTTGGTTATCTATCATCAACGGTAGAATTTTCTAATTCTTAGTATTGTTGAGTGTGTGTTACGTTGAAATATTGACATAACATAGCCTAAATCAATTTTAACCATCATAACACCTAGTATTAATTGATTCTAGGACTTGAAATAGGATTTACAAGCCTAGAGGATGCTCTACTACAAATTTAAGTTTCAATGAATGATTTTTTTTCAAACTAGGTGATGTAGTAGTGTTAGGATCACTATGGCAATATCAGGTAGCATTGATGACCCTCATACGTTCTCATGATTTCTACCTTGAAAATATACAAATTTCCATAATTATTTTCCTTCGTCTATTAACTCTATTTATACTAGAAAAATCACCATGTTCACTCTAGATTCCTAAAATACTTTTGCTAAATTTTGTGGGGAATCTAGGGAATGGTTGTGTTATATATGGGGCTACCCCATTTAATTCCCTAAGTGGTGTATTTCAACCTCACAATAGGGTAAAAGAAAGAAGTTGGGTCCATATATAGGGGAAGTTTTGGTCTTGTAAAAAATATCAACAAAAATGAGTACCTATTTCATTAAAAATGGATAATCGTTTAGGCTCAAACACTCGAAACCTAAATTTTTAAAACTAGTGCATATTTTTTTTCAAAATGGGTACCCATTTCTAATTACATAATATTTTAGACTGGGTAAATGTTTCATAAAATTTGAAATTTAAAATGCATTCCTTTTCTTTTTTTTTAGGCTTGAAAACCCTCCCCTTAGCCTTGGACCTACAAGTACAATGTCATGAAAACATTAAGAGAAAAAACAACTTTGGCAATATGGCTAATGACTTATTTTTTTAAATGAAATTAAAACTCATTATAAATGACAATGTCTAGTTTTAAAACATGTAATTTTTTTTATGAAATTAAAACTCATTATAATGGTGATGTCTAGTTTTCTATTTTTTAATTAATTTAATGAGGAAATTGGTCCATAAACTTGAAATGTCAAGTTTTTGTATTTTTTTAATAACTTCTGATTTTTTAAGTTTCTTGTAAAAAATATATGACATCAATCTACACATAATTATTTAAAAAATTTAAAAATTCAAAACATGATTAGTTTAGCTCAAATTATGGTGGCCATACACGAAGGGTTTTTAAAAATAGCAATTAGGGCTAGTAAAAAATTAATAAAATAAAATATTTGGAAAAATATATGAAAAAATATCCTCATCAATCTTAAGTATAATACACATCTTTCCCCAAAAGGAATTAAAATAATACTTTTGTTTAGATCAAATTATGGTGGTCATGCATGTACATGGTATGGTCCTAAAAAAATGACTTTTAAAAAGTGGTTTTTATACATGCTTATTAAACATTAATTTGTATCATCTGAGCATTAGAATAATTGCATATTTGAAAACTAGAATCAAAATAATACATTTCATATTAGTGGAATTTTTTAAGATTATATATGTAAGTGCTTTAAATTTTTATTTGAACTGTGACAAATTTTGAAAATTAGGAAAAACACTTCAACTTTTTAAACATTTTGTGGACCCAGCTTCTTGCACCTACCAACAATACTAATTAGAAAAGGGATGTGTGGTGATGGTGGCATATACAACAATGGTGAAAACAAAATCAAAAATTAAGGAGGAAGGTAATGCATATGGTGTATGCAAAGTGATGGATTTAATGGATCACAAAATGATGTGCAAAGAGGAAAAAGAGATTAGATTTGATGAGGGAAATAATTAGGTATGTTTGTAGACTTTGGGATGCCTATGTAAGGGGGAAAAGGGTTTCTAACTTCTCACAAAATGAGTGGGATAGAAGAATAAATATGATAGATAGAATGAGGAGAATGAAACTATAGGGATTTCATGGCCTAGATGTGTTCCAATGGATCTCTCTAATAAACGTCAAATTTATGTAACCTTTAATTTTTTTCCCTCTTTATTTAAGTTTTTATTGCAAGTTTCATGTGTATTTGAGGGGTGGAGTGGATCATGTTATTAATTAATGGAAAGAAATAGAGATTTAAATGTGGATCCTTATTAACTTTTAGATGCATGAAGAATTAAAAAAAGTGTAATAAGAATTAGGGAAAGAAACACTTTTTGTGCTTTGCTAAGATGACAACCAAGCACTCATGACTTATCCAATAGTGTACATGGACAGTAGTTCCCTTAACAACTCATAATGAAAAAAATTCATGATGTATGGATTTATAAAATTTGAAGGTGTTGTGCTTGCAACATTTTCCTATGATTATTAGGATGACTACAAATTGAAGATGGGAAAGATGAATATGAATGTAAATAGATGAAATGTGTAAGAAATAAATACAAATAATATTTATGCCTTCATAGTCTTCTCCTCTTCATGGATTGAGCTCACAAGAAGCACCCATTTCTTGTAGATTTGCTCCAATGATTGAGATGGATGTGGTTGCTTAAGATCTTAGCATGATGATGGTAGGATAGTGATGGATTGAAGGGATATTTTGACAGCATAAGGATGAGATGAATTTGTGTGTTAAGAATGAGATCCAATGCCTCGTTATATAGAATTTTGGTGAGAGGAATCAAGGCCTAAGATTGATTGGTTAATGGAGGGTTGAGATTGAAAGAAAGATAGGGTTTGGATCAATGAATGAAGATTGATTAGCCTTGTGACAAGTGTCACAACATGGAAAGAGGTGAAATAGGGAGGTTTTCTCACACATGTGTGAGCACACATTGGGAAGAGAGGCATTAATTTTTTGTAAGAGATAGGTTGGCTCATAGAGTAGCTTGTGTGAGAGGTTAGTGGGGGTAGGTGAGATGTAGGAATTAAAAATTAAGAAATAATGGTAATGATGATTAGGGATGAGGGCTAAATCAATTAATCAAGAATTAATTGATTAATGAGGGTGGGTTAAGTGAGTTAAAAGTTAGATAATGAGATAACAAGGTTTAGGATGGGGATAAAGTTAATTAATCAAAGATTAACTAACTTAAGAAAGGTTGGGGGATTTAGAGAAATAAGGGTAAAGATTAGCTTTAATTAAATAAATTTAGATTTATTTAATTAAAGGTGGTGGATAAAGGAAATGGGGAAATTAATTAAATAAATAAATATTATTTAATTAATTATTAAGATAAGAGAATGGGTTAAATTAAATAAATAAGAAGTATTTATTTAAAATTAAATATTATTTTGGGTGTCTACAGAAATAAGTAAAAGTAAACTAATATAAATTAAAAGAATATGTACTAAAATAAATGCAAAAGCATAAATTAGAGGTATGAAGTAAATAATTTCTAACATTACAATTAGATGAAATATATACTCGTATAATTATATGTCACATAGAATAGAGGCTACTTGTTCTACAAATTCTAGAAGCTATATATTCATCATTTAATTGATAAAAAAAATTAACATTCTTGTCAAAATACTCATGTAGACTATTTTTTATATATTTTTCCTTTAATTACACCTATCCTTTCTATGTTGTCCAGACTTCGCCATCTAAATATAATTAGCACACTTTTCAAATGAATGGTAATGTGTTATGTGACCCCAATTGCCTACTATCTTTTTTATTACCATCATTTTATCCCCTTAACATGCCTTTTATAGTGACAATTTCAATCATCTATCATAGGCATCACCTTTTCAAAATCCTCTCCATGCCTTTACTTTTTTTACTATAGCAAACCCCAAAACATGTGTTCAACACATGACATCTACACCTTGAGCCCCTATATTATCATTAATGTTTATCCATTATTTACCTTGCCCATTCAAACTATGAATTTCTTCATATTGTTTAGTGATCACACCACTATTTTTAAGACAATTCTTGACTATCAAATCATTGTTTTCTTATATGAATAAGAATATGATCAATGAGAAAGAAAAAAAAAAAAATCCTAATTGATTGAATAATAAATAACTTTAAAGCAATAAGAATATAAGTGAGTCAAACAATCATTTTAAAATGAAATTTGATAAATAATTAAAACAAAAAATAATTAAAATGTATAAGACATTAAAAAATATGTAATAAGAATTATGAAAAATTCTTTCAAATTTTTCATTCTTCTCTTTAAAAAAATATATATAATTTAGTATGAGATGTTTCTAAATTTGATTTTGTGAGTTTTTCATCTTTCTGTCAAATTCAATATTCATCATCAAGACATTTTTTCTTCTCTTATCTTCTACTTTCTTATGATAGATCATGAAGTTTGATCCTAAATATCCATAAAAAAACTCACACAATTAAATCCAAAATAGTCGCATACTAATATCATAGACTAAAAATCTTATACCTACAACAATATAATTTATTATAAATATTAAATAAGCAAATTGAATAATTTAACTTTTGAACATGCTGGATTGTCACGATCATGTGAAGACCTTTTCAAGTGCACCAACCCTACTTGGATGGACATGATAAAATAGCAGTGATCATCCGACGACCTTCATATTATTCTCTTTCTTTATTTGTCTCCTGCTTTGAACTCGTCTGTACCACCTACTGCCTGTTATTTAAAAATGTCTTCATTTCAAATACAGACCTAACTTTTTTGTTTTCTTGTAAGACAAGACTACGTCAAGAAGAATCCCTATCGTCGGTGCCCGGTTCCAACAATTCCTCGGTCAATTCCCTGTTTAAAAAATTATAATCAGTTAATTGATAAACGAAAATTGATTCATTTGTTGCCTAGATCTCTGTTCCAAATAATTGATAGATAAGCTCATACATAAATGATTTAGCTGTCGATGAAATATAAATTGTTTTCAACAGCTTATTTTATGAAATTGAGATGGACAATTGACGGATTCAGAAACTCTGTGTTTGACAGCGATTTGAATCTTGTTGAACAACATGAACCTACTGAAAATATAATCCTTTTTTAAGAGCTGGTCAATGGAGGCCGCTGCTGGCTATAAACGTCATATCATAGGCCTGCATTCAAGATATTTAAAAAAAAATATTGTATAGGCTGCTTTTCTCTATAAAGCGTCCAAAAAGTAGCACGAAAAAATGAGCAGAATTCCAGAGAAGAGGCGAAGTGCATTGATATTCATTCTGCAAACTTGATGGTAAAAATTTGCGAAACAGCTTTGGATTTATTGTTTGACTAAATTCAGTTGGATAAATTTAGACTTTAAGGTTTTATATTATACTGTTAGAAGTGAGATTTTGAACTGATGATTTGCAGGCAAAGTACAATGAATTCAAGGATGAGTCGGAAAGATTTACTGACTGGAAAGGAAGACCTTTGAGCAAAGAACGCCATGGTGAAATTGCCGCGTTGTTTATTTATGGTATGACGTCAATTTCGCCTTCTTCGCAACTTTTGGAAATGTGATTTTGAAACGGAGAAGCTACTTAGGTTTTCTGTACATGATTCTCGAATGATTTGCATTTCGTTGCAGCCACGCAGTTCTTTGATAGCCTCGCTTTCCTGCCGATAATTGTAAATCTTGTGACATATTTCAATGAGGTTATGCATTTGGAAATCGCGAAATCAGCCACCACGCTCACGAATTTTGTCGGCACTACATTTCTGGTGGCGCTGCTCGGAGGACTGATTTCTGACTCCTATGTTGACAGATTCAAGATGAGCTTTCTCTCCGCTTGTACAGAGCTTGCAGTAAGTTCCCCTGTCAAATCCTCGGACTTCTCTGTGCTTGTCTATTATAACTAGATCGCGGTATAAATTTGAGTTTTTTCTGTTTCCCGTTACAGTTTGAACAAAAGAAAATATAATATCTCATCCATTGTTACAGATGTGATTTTTTTTAAGTTCTATTACACTGTTAACAATCACTAGTTGCATTAAGATTAAATTCTGAACTGATAAATTATATATCTGTTCGTTTTTTTTTAATCTTTGAAGTTGTAAAATTATTTTCTATAATTTTGGGAACAGAAAATGTAAATGCCATTAGCTGATCTTCCAAGCTTTGATCTCCCTAGTTCACAAGTTATGGATCTCTGGAATTCATCAATATTAATAACCAGAAAAATGTTCAAGAAGCTGGAATCATTATTTTTCTATTGTTTATTTCAATCGTGCTACATGCTACAGCCTCTCCTACTCAACTGTTCAGCCAGCTGCCTTGGCAGCCTCTTCTCACTACTTCATTCTTATATATTTTCAACTTTACCCAAATTTCTCTCAATCTTGTTGACAGGAATCAACTAAATAATTATAGTAGAGATAAGCAAAAGCAATGGTAGGTTGTCCATATTAGCTGATCTTGTACTACAATAATTTATCATAACTTCTATCTTCATATATATTCCAAGATAGACCGATTGGTATGCCATACTTATACATGTTTTGTCCTACACAAATGGATGTAGGCAAACAAGAAGATCCAAGGCTTCCTTGCAGGCCACTGCGGGATTTTAGCAGTAACTTGTCGAAAACAAACAAACATTGAAACGAAAGCATGAGGCATGCCTAAAATCATAAAATAAACAAACAATCACTTTCATGAAAGCGCCCCTTTAAGGGGAAGTGAACTGTTCATAACTCGAGTTGATTTAGTTTTTCCGTTTATAAGTTTTCCTAAATTTGGAATCGCTACACAATTAAATATATTATAAATTTATGGGTGGCTAGTAAACTGGTTGGTATATTTCTTGGGTGTTCGTAGGTAAAGCTTAATCGCTCAAGCCTTGTGTTTCCTTTATTTTAGTTGGACTTTATTGGGAAGAGAGGGTTTTAGAACTGATCGTAAAACGTTGTTGACCACAATGAACTGGTAGTTTATGCTCTTTTAGCGTGTAGTGATGTAATAACTACCCCTCATTATTATTACTTTTCGAACACTTCAATTTCGAAGTGCTTGTTTTACAATTTTGTCAATTATAAATATGGCAGTAATTTAAAGTTGTAATTTCACATATTCGTATTTAGTATGATTTAGATTACTTGTAATCTAAGGGCTCATTTATAATTATTCTATTTATGTATCTTATTTAGGAATCAAAGGTTCCATAATTCACACATCAATAATGGAGAGGCTTCACCCTCTTGTTTGATATGAGATCTTTGATCTCACTTTTAAATTACAACTATTAATTAATCTTATGTTTACAATTCAATCCATTCACAATAATATGACAACAAATGCATTATAGTCAAACATTAGATCAAACTAGCATATATGTACAAACAAACACAAAACCACATAAGGACCAACTTATACAATCATCACATGTTCACATAGTGACTTACTCAAGCATACATCGCATATAAACAATGTCACTAACTTCTATTTGTTTCACATATACACACTATGACTAATTCACACATACCTCACCAGTACACATAGTGACTAGCTCATTCTTACATCACATGTACATATTATAATTAGGTCATACACACATCAAAGATACATACAATGACTAATTGACATATTCAAAATTTGATTACCTTGTACATACATCATATATATACACAACATGACGAAGTCAACAACCTCATTAAGTACTCATAGTGACCGGCTCAAAAAAACTTATAATCATCACTAACAAGAGCACAAATATAAACACCAAACACATGGTGATATATCTCTATTTAGCTTAGGTAAATTAATCTTTTATTCGCCTCTCGAAGTTACCGTTAGAATTTAGCTCCTAACCAAAATAGAGACAATAATATATTCGAAGAAAAAATTCTACTTAATTTCCCTATAAATTATAATTTTATTTCCTATAAATTGTAATTTTATTCTTTCGAAATCAACAACCTGCCACATGTGAACCACATTAATTTTATTATGCAATCAGAAATTTAGAATTTTTTGAACAATTAAATATCAATAATTGTAAGATGTCTTTATTTTCTCCACATCAAGAAGATCCCACGGTCCCCCCATGTGAACCATGCTGAACATTATTTTTATGTTGCAACCTACAACTGTAGATTCGTTGAACAATTAAATATATTAGAATTTTAAAATATCTTTCGTTTGCTCGAAATGAAGAACGTGCCGCCTCATGTGGACCATGTTCAACATTTAATTTTATGTTTCAGTTTACAACTTTGGTTAAGTGGGCCTTACGTTAATGTAACGATAAGGAAGCGACCAGAGAACCCCATGACTATAGGTGGCCACGTGTTCATGCTTCGTTGGTCATTGCTTAATAGAGAGCTAAGCTTAGCACTACTGTGACTTTGGTCAATGGGCCAATTTGCATATATGTCATCAATCAGGTGAGGTGGCATCGGTAAATGGTTGACGGGCTGACATGGTGGTGTTTGATTCACTGTGACCCAATGAAGGGCGAAATAGGTAGTATACAGTTTGGGGCCTCGTCGTTATTTACTATCTTGCGAGTGGTGGGTCCTTACCGTCCAATATATACTACATTTAGTAGATTTGGTGGCACTACATCATACAATAAAAGGTTTTGTGCATGAGATAGTGGGAAGGTGTACTCGATTTCTATCCATACGGAGGACTAATGAGCGAATCTCCAAAATGAGAGCAAACGACGAGATGCCATAGTATTATAAGGAGGTGATGTGTTCACTTACTATTGGTCTCTCCCTTGGGTGTTATGACTCTCGCCATTGATCTCGATGAATTAACTATGATTATTGATCTATGGTATAGTTTGAAAAGGGTTAACCAAACTTTGTGTGTTCGTGGAGTTCATTATTGGAGACCATTGTTGTTTAAAGGTTTATGCATAATGAAGGAATATAAAAGGAAGTGTACTTAGGTAGTTAGAGGGTTGATGGTGCCACAAACTTTGAAAATGGAGATTGGATGTAAAGGTATTCTGATTAGTCACAGGTGTATATTTATTAGAGCAAATCAAGAGTTGTGTTTTATGTTTAGTAATGTAGTTAGAAAACAAATGAAAATGATAGAAGTCTATATTATGTGGAGAAGATCCAATATAAAGCTAAATTCTTAAGGTGTTTGTGATGATACAAGCAATTAAATTTTTATAAGAATCAATTTAATTGTATATTATTGGAATCATATTTTTACCAAATCAAATCTAATTATGTTTTATTGAATACTGAGTGATTAATGTCATGCAATGTTTTAAATTGCAACATATATCATTATTTTAAATGATATAGGGTAGAGTTGAAATATTATAAATATGTAGTTCTCTCAAGAGAATGGTCCTTTGGCCATGTTTATATAGAGTAATCATAAGTGTAGTCTAGGGGATCAAATGATTCATGCCATAGTTTGAAATTCTGAAGGATTGTTTTGTATGAACTCGCACAATAAAGTGTAGTCCAACAAAGAACTCTCCATACTTGAATGTCTTCATGTGCAACTAGAGTTTTTTTGGAAACTCTAATAGATCTTTGAAGCCACATTTGTTGACTTCTTGTACTTTTTATCAATTTGGTGTTGCAACATTGTAAAAACAATCCAATTTTTTGGAGTGATATTTCAAATTTACATGCAAGATATTTCTAAGTATACATGGATATCCAAACTAGATCTAGCTATACATCTATCCAATATTTTTCCTTAACTAATGGTTTTTGTCTATTCATAATAGTCCCAACAGTCCTATCCTTAACTAATGATTTTCCTCCATTCACAATAATGTGCAGAGGCTATGTTTACTATATATTTAAGGAAGGAGTGTGTGGTAAATATGGATTAGTGTGGTATTTGTAGTAGCATTAAAAGGTACTCAGGAGACACATAGAATTGTTTTACAAGTATTCAAGTGCTACCAACTTGAAGACATATAAGGAGTTTCCCAAAACAGATTCTCCATGTTACATACTGTGTTATGTGATGTTTTCATGGTGTTAAATAATTTTCTTTGTTGCTAATTTTACATAATCGTACTCCATTTTGACATTCTATTGTTTAAAACTAGATTTGTAATTTAATTTCAGATTTCTATATTATAGTGGTTAGCATTTATTTCTAACATCTTTGACCAAAACAAAAATATTGACCAATCAACAACTATTCAAAAAGCATGTCATAGAGGGAACATTCTTCACCCCCTCCCTTTCAAATAGACAACCCAAAACATTTATGAAGTATATGTGTCTGGCACATGAAAAGAGGAGTGGCAAGGCAAATTACACAAGACCCATTGAAACCCCTTGATACTTTTCAAATTTACCACACAAATCATGCTTCATGGGTAGAAGGATTTTCACTAATTTTAACATACGAAAAACATTAATATTAAATACCTTCAATTTCTTCCATACCTTTATGAATGAAAACATTAATATTAAATACCTTCAATTTCTTCCATACCTTTATGAATGCATTTTTAGCATTGCTTCAAGGTGTGAACGTGGTGAAGATAACAATTGAAGTAGACCTCCACTTGTGCTTCACATCTTAATATCATTCTACAGCAGATAAGTGTCAAGCATGTTGGATAACATTGAATGTGGCTCTATGATTGGACTACATCAAACACATTCCTCCCTAAGATTCAAATTAAAAAAAAAACCATTATACTATTAATCTATATAGATAACACTATCAATTTTATTTGCGAACACCCAAATTCTTAATCTTCTTCTCTAGATTAAACAGTTAAATCGTTGAACATCACAATAATCTCCCGCTCTTTTCTCTAACTTCCCTTTCCCAAAGAAGTCACCTCCTTAACTCCCTCATACTCATGGTTTTGGCGCTTAGCCCACCTTAGCTTAGAAGAGGAAGCCATTAGTATTAGTGTAGAGGAGATACAAATGAAAAACCAAACCACAAAGCTTTATAAGCGACTTAAAAACCATCTGGAAGACCGAAATAAAGATGGTGAAGAGGTGTGGCAATCTCCGCCACCGCCAATTCTAAATAATGAGCTTAATCCACCATCTGCCTGTCCTCCGAGATCCCCATACGGCCCTCTAAATACACATCAATCACCTTATCATGATTACCTTCTGATTCCTGCAGCCCATTATCAGGTTATAATTCAAATATTTGAATAATTAAATAGATGTATTTTATGTGACTGTTCCGTAGAAATTTCATGTCAACTCATATATAAATGCCATTTTTTTGTTTATGTGCAGGGATACATTATATTGTTAGTACAAGCGCACTATGAATCTTTAAGGCCTCCAACCTGCAACTCACTCGATCCCACTTCTACATGTGCGCAAGTGAGCGGAGCCAAAGCTGTGATGTTATTTGCTGGGTTGTATCTGATAGCTGCAGGAAATGGATGCCTCAAGGGTGCTCTGGTATCTTTCGGAGCTGATCAGTTCAATGAGAATGATCCCAAAGACAGGAGAAAAATATCCACCTACTTTAACATGTTTTTCTTCAGCAATAATTTAGCTGCAGCTATTGGAGTCACAGTGATAGTATGGGTGATGAACAACAAGGGTTGGGATGTAGGTTTCACGTGCTGCGTGGGAATGGTCGTCTCTGCAATTATAACCTTTGTCACCGGGGCCACAACTTATCGTAACAGAATTCCAGGAGGAAGTCCTCTAACCCGCATTTTACAAGTATGATTACATTCAATTCAACTTAAAGTCAAGTTCTTGTCATCCTCAAGTTATAGTTGGAAGTGTAGATTCCCTATCATAAACCAAGAATTATGAAGATTAGGGAATCTAACTCAATAATATTTAATAGAATTGATGTTATTCTGTATAAAGATTCAATATTGTTTCGTCCGTATGCAGGTGTTCGTAGCAGCTACTTACAATCAAAAGCTCATCCTGTCAGAGAATCCCAACGATCTATATGAGGTAGCTGACAAGGAAGCGAATATACACACTCAAAAGCTTCTAAATACAAAGCAATTCAAGTATGTTCTTTTCCAGATTTCATTGATTTCTTCACTGAATTACCTTTTATCAAAAAAGACTCGTTATTTTTTAAAAATTGTATGTAAATAATGTAATTGGTGGAATGGTAAGGCTTTCTTTCTAAGAAATCCAAATCTTAACTCTTTTGGTGCCAAATTCAAACCTTAAACATTTTACCAGTGGGAAAATTTTGAACCATCTGATCACTAAGCATACGCGCCAGGTTTTATTAACCGACTGAATTTATAATTCTTTAGAATTGAAAAATACCAGTCAGCCTGCCTTGCGGAGAGCTAACCAGTTTTATAATTTTAAATTAAATATTGTTTTTGGATGTGATCATTTAATTAATTTTTTTTCAACAATCAAATTTTATTATTTATTATTAGGAAGGCGAAAGCCAGAGAAGATCTTCATGAAGTTTGATCTTCTCTTACTTTCTATTTTGATAATGGATCAAAATTTGATCTTAAGCAACAAAGAAAAACTTACAGTCAAATTTAAAAACAATTCATACTAATATGCTTAAACTATATGTATACAATTTTAAACAAGTCAACTCTTCAGAGAGCAATCCACCTAGTTTTGGTAATTTTATAACGGCAAATTTACCGTCAGCAAATCGCCATGGGAAAATTCACGGCCATGACAAATTCACCGTCAAGTAAAATTCACCACCAGCAATTCACAGCGCCGCCAGCAATTCACAGCGGCAGAAAATCAACCGCATTAATATTTTTAATATATATTTTCTGCCGCAGTGAATTGCTGACAGTGAATTTTACTTAGCGGTGAATTTGTCATGACCGTGAATTTTCCCACGGTGAATTTGCTGGCCGTGAATTTTCCTGTTCATATTGTAAAGTAAATTATGTGCGAAAAAAATATCTTATTCAGACATTAAGAATGTAGTGAAACAAAAACTTTAAAAGATTTTCATTCTTAACGGCCATTGTTTGTTTGAAAAACATAAACAGATTCTTGGACAAAGCAGCAATATTAACAGAAACGTCCTCCAATTATGAGAAGACAGAACCCAGTAAGTGGCTTCTGTGCAGTGTTACCCAAGTAGAAGAAACTAAAGCTATAATCCGGATGATGCCAATCTTTGGATGCACAATAATACTGAGTACAGGTTTAGCACAACTGCAGACATTTTCTGTGTCTCAAGGCCTGACAATGGATCGAAATATGGGGAAGCACTTCGAAATCCCGGCAGCTTCTCTGCCATTTATTCCTTTTGTATTTCTAATCGTCATTATCCCCATCTACGACAAAAATTTTGTTCCATTTGCACGAAAATTCACTGGCCATGAAGCAGGGATTACTCACTTGCAAAGAATTGGAGTTGGATTAGTATTGTCTACCATATCCATGACCATCGCTGCTCTGGTTGAGGTGAAGAGAAAAAATGTGGCAAAAGAAAATGGAATGTTGGATGCAATACCAATTGTCATGCCACCTATTCCAATTAGTGTGTTCTGGCTTGGATTCCAATTCTTCGTTTTTGGAATTGCAGACTTATTCACCTTGGTGGGGACGATGGAGTTCTTCTACAGTGAAGCCCCTGAAGGAATGAGGTCCATGGCCACTGCATTCTCATATACATCACTGGCACTGGGCTACTTCTTCAGCACCATTTTGGTTAATATTGTGAATGCTACAACTCAAAACATTACAGAAAGCCGAGGTTGGCTTCGTGGGAACAATCTTAACCGCAACCATCTTAATCTGTTTTACTGGTTGCTTGCTTTCCTCAATGTGCTCAACTTTGTCAGCTACCTTTTCTGGTCGAGTTGGTACAAATACAAGCCCGTGGTTGGGAAGACAGGCAGCATATGACCCTCCACATGAATCCCTGGAATTCAAACATCACTAGTACTTTTTCTTGGTGGGATTCAACATCTTCTCACCAGCCCACACCTCTAATTTTTGTATTGTATTTACAAAGATTCTCAAACTTGCATAATTAATAATCCTTTTCTGATATTATTTTTTTAAGGATTGTTTTTACAACGGCTTTACATTGTCCTTAATATTATTTGTATTTTATAATATTTCTGTATTACGCTTTATATTTATTTCCATGAAATAACACTTAAAAAGAGTGTCAAACATTAATAGTATTATGGGTTAAGTGTTTGTAGTATTTAACTATTTCTAGATACTACGTATTATAATACAGTTTGTAGTTTGAAAAAATAGTTATATATTTTTGTGTTTCTTATGTTTATAAGTTATAGTAGAAAAAAATATAAATCTTTCTTTACATTATGTTATTGAGTTCATTATATACAAATATATTTATAATTATATTGAATAAATTAAATCAAATAAATTTAAGTCATAATTCATCTTTAAAATCATAAATAATTTATGAAATTTTTTAACTATAAAAGTTAAATGAAATTTAATATTTTAATAAATTAAAAAATTAATAAAAAAATAAAAAATATTATCATTTTAATTTTTAATTTTCTTAATCTAATATTTGTTATAAATATACAATTAGTTAAAAATTATTTCTTCAAATCTTGAACAAAATTGTCAAAATGTTATGTTTAAAGGGGTTATTATATTTCAATGCATATTATACCTCATGTTATATTATTTTAATCTACTTAGATTGCAATATGGTTGAGTATAAATCTAGGATCACGCCTTGAATATAAACACAAGATGTCAAAATTAACACAACAAGTTTAAGCTTATAATAAAATATTGCATATCTATGACGTTCAAATAAAATATATAGAACAATGATATTAGTAAGAAATAAGAGACATGAAATATTACAAAGATTTAATTAATCTTACTTTGACCTATCAAACTTATTTTTACAGCATCTTGAGATTAAAATAGGAATAAATATTGCTAAAGGTCTAATGTTCATGAGCTCCACAATAAAATTAATTCATTATTGGACTAATTCAAAAATACCCCTGAGGGGAGGAAATTTGTGAAATTAATAATGTGTTTATCAACTTGAAGATGCACATCATTTCCTTCTAACTATCCCCATAAAAATGTGAGAATAAAATTCACTCAACTTCATAACTCAAATGATTTTCAGTGTCTTTTAAACAAGAGCTACAACTCTAGTTTTTATATGTAAGTTAATTTTTGAATAAATAAAATAAAATGGTTGACAATTATTACAAACATCTAATTGATATTACACTCCACCAAGACTATGTATGGCTATAGATGTAACCTTTTCCTCTCAGCATAATTAGTCTTAAGAAAATATGTAGATATTCTTCAAAGAAAAATTGACTCTTTAGAGTAGACAAATAGGGCAAACCTTATATCAGGTTCAAAACAATATCAACTAATTATGGATGTGTTTAAATGTATTCAACAAAAGAATGATAAAACTTATCCTTTATCAAATTATTTATCCATTACATGGGTGTCGCCACAATAATGGGTTACACTTTTTGGGACATCCTCGATTTTGCCTAAAATCACATATTTTAGAAAATACAATGATTTATGACTTTAAAGGTTCCATTTAAATTATTTTAATTAAATAGGGATTGATCAAACCCCCTTAGATCAAACCCCCTTGGATAAAACCTTGTTAGATTTAAACCATACCTATAATCGAGTCTCCTCTACACCTATCAAAATGCTGATAAAAAACCACTTTTGATTTACCTTTTGAGTGATCAAATGAATTCATTTAAAATCTATGCTTTGTAAGTCTGTAGCCCTTATTATAAGCTTCCTAAAGTATAATTTTAAATATGTTTAATTTGATTATTATATTTATTTTTATTTCTTGTGAATGTAGGATTTTCAATGAACATCAAGTTCTTTATTTCACACATACTAAAAATAGAAAATAGAGAAATTTTTTCTAAAAATACATGTGCCCTAGGTATTGATGTCCTTATTCCAACAAAAATAATAAGTTAACTTAAAATGAATACAAAAAAGTTATATGTCGGCAATAATCATTCAAATTATAATTACCGACTTGGAAAATTAATTAAAAAAATATGTAACAAAAATTATGAAAAAAATATCCATCCCCTAGATATTGGTGTGAAAAATTTGCATTTTAAAAATGAGAATTTTATCCTATCTATAAAAAAATTTAGGTGCACCGAAGTGAACATCACTTTTTAAAAATGCCGATTAGTAGAAAAAATAAGTTATTAAAAATTACATAAAATGATTCACAATTTATTTTTTAATTTTTTTTAAAAAATATAATTAGAATCTACACAAAATATATAACAAATAACTAGTTTGATTCATCTTCAAAACCTTAATGGTTTAGCTGCTATAGGTGCTAAGAATGTCCGTGAAAATCCCGGATTTTTAATGTCAAGTTTGGCCAAAATTGTAACCCATTAGTTGTGGATCACTCCATATGAAAACTCAAAATCTTATGCTCAAATTTTAATATAAGGTTTAAGAATATGTTTTCATTAAATTATACGAGATACAAAATGGGGGTATTCCATAATTAGGATTTCTTGTTGATACAATGTAAGCTCTTAATTTTTATTGATATACTCCTCATTAATCATGACATTATAACTATAACACACACCCAAATATTCATCTCTCATACAACCATGACAATTTGTCTATCTAATAATATTTCCATAGTTATAGGTTTGACCTTGAAAGTATGGCCTTGACCCTTGAAATCTCAAAATTTAAATTCAAGTTCAATCAACTCCCACTCATTCCACTACATGTTAAGAGTTGACTAAAAATATGTTTGCATGATTTGATACTATGTTTTTATTTTTAAAGATATATATTTTCATCAATTTCACATCTCTCATCTCTCTCACATCCTCTCTCATTCGAGAAGCATTCAAGAAGTAATTAATAATGAAATACATCATTCTAGGGTGCTTTCCTACTATATTCAATCCTTTACACATAATTCAACAATCCTTCCAAGGTAATTTTAGATACTACTAATCTCATATATTAAAAATAATAGATAAAACAAAGATTGATGAGGAAAATCACAAAGAAGAGACACACACTAAGTAATTTGAAATCTATGTAAAAAGGATAAATTCATAGATGTGAAAAAAATAACCCACATACTTGACCTAGGACAATATAGAGATCAAGTGTAGAATTTTAGGTGATATGTACAAACAAGGAGGTGCATTTTTCTAAGCTATTAGAAGTCAATTCTAAAATCTACATCAAATTTTATTCATTATTCGGTCATAGGGATAAGTGCCCCTAAACTTCGTATTAACTTTCTATCTATTATATTTTAATTTACCCCTATCCTACTTCTCATTTGAAAGCTTCAAGGATATTTAGATCCTCTTTCTTTTTTAATTCTCTAATGCCCATTCCTAGTGGATGCTTAAATATTTGAAAAGTATAATGGCCATAGAGATCCCATCTAACCTATGTGATATTTCTATACTCTTGTCTTGACTATTTTTTTTATGATCCAATCATGGATAAACTATTTCCTATTACTTTAATAGATGATGCATTAGATTAGTTCTACAACTTACCTGATATTTCCTGACATACTTTCACTAATCTTGTGCAAGCCTATTATTGGGGATTTATAACACTATTATAGATGACTAGTAGAGTAGGATGAACAAACTTAAGTTCATTTATTTTTAAATAACAATCAATAGTTCTTGTT
>VDFB02193867.1:96570977-96609899 GCA_007258455.2 Sequoia sempervirens
CCTTGTCAAAGGTAGTAGAAGCAACATGATTAGGCATGGACGAAGACATAACGGGATAACTTGAGGGGGTGATTGGATTTTGGAAAGTGGGTGGAGAAAGCTTACTAGCAATGATAGTGTCAAGGGGGTCTATGTCATATTCCTCTTGATCAACAAGACTTTCGTTATCGTTGTCAATGTAATTAGGGTTTCCCTTGACCACTATTGATGGGGGATAAGGATTCATGATGGTGAAAGGATAAAGAGGATGGATAAAAGATTTTGGATGGGAACGGATTAAAGCTCAAATCGGGATTTGGGTCAAGCTCAGATCAGGATTGGACTAAAGCTCAGATTAGGATGATTGGATGATGCAATGGGATTGATTATGACGATAAGATTTGATTATCAAAGGATGATTGTGACACCGAATCTACTTCAAGATGGAAGTAGATTGATTGGGTCGAAGGTGATTGGGTTGGATTGGATTTGATTGGATTGGATTGGATTCGGATTAGATTTGATTGGATTTGATTGAGAGAGACCTCAAACTTGATCACGTGAGATTACCTTTAGTAACCCTAGAACTTTGATTGATTAATAGGACGATTACGGCACTGAATCCACCTTAAGCTAGGAATGGATTGATTGGGCCAAGGATGATAACTTGCAACACCGAATTCACCTCAATATGGAGGCGAATTGATTGGGTTTGAAGTTAAAGACTAATAATCAAGTTCAAGTGCTATGGTCAATTTAGGTAATCACTTTGTAATACAAGGGTAGGACGGTTTGGTTATGGGTGGTGTTTTGGAGATGCAAATGGTAAGAAATGATTGGTGGATTAGGAAGAAATTAGAATAAATGGGGGATTAAGGATAAATGTGGAGGACGTATGGGGATTTAGGATGGTCGAACGAAAGGTTGGAATAAGGAGATGGAGGTTTAAAAGGGGTAAATGGAGGTTTTTTGATGGTTTAAAGTGACAAAACGAAGGTTTGGGATGATGAGGTAATGGTTTGGAATGGTAAAATGAAGGTTTGAAGGCAGAATGAATCCAAATGGAGGGGTTTCGGGTAAACGCACTTTTGCAGCAAAACAGGGGTGTAATTGCACTTCTGCAGCAAAGCAAGGGCGTGATTGCACTTTTGCAGCAAAAATAGGGGCGTAATTGCACTTCTGCAGTAAAAATAGGGGCGTAATTGCACTTCTACAGCAAAAACAGGGGCGTAATTGCACTTCTGCAGCAAAAACAGGGGCGTAATTGCACTTCTGCAGCAAAAACAGGGGCGTAATTGCACTTCTGCAGCAAAAACAGGGGCGTAATTGCACTTCTGCAGGTGGACCAGAGGCTTGGTTTGATGCAAATGGCTATGGCAAGGACTTTAAAATGATAATGATAAGGCCAAATTGTTAAGAGTTCACTGGTTTTTTCACAAGAAAGCACTCTCAAACAAATACAACCCTATAATTAGTGTTAAGGGTATGGCCAAAGTGGTCTTAATCTAGGATGCACAAGGTATCTAGGGAGTCCTCGATATACTCTCGGTACGTGAGGCACAACCGTGAACACCAGCCCGTCACAAGCGTGAGTCGGGAACCCCAGCGAGATACTGAAGGGCTCGGACCAACTCTTCACGTCTATCTAGGTATCACCCTAGCTTCGACGCTCCACCAATTACGACGTGACTGGATTGGGGTACAACTTTCGCTCTCCCCCCTTTGTATACCCCGCCGGTACGCGTGGTTGGAATCGTCCCTTGGGGTGATGAAATCCCCAAGCAGGTCCCACTATGAAGAAAGCAATAACCGCTTCCAACTACTCCCCAGGCTCACACGAAGTGCAAGGGGAAAGCAGAAACAAGCTACTACTCCCTTAGGGTAACACAAAGAGACAAAACAGCAAGCAACAAATATTACTCCTCCTAATTAAGCTATGTTCTTAGAAAACAGCAAGGATAATTTTAAAGAAGATGGAGCAAACGGATAGCCCTGCAAGCAAATATTAGATATTTTATCCCGCTTTCTCCATCAACTTCACAAGAATATGCTGCAAAAGGTTAGCACAAAACACATGTATCCTTGCAAGAACAATGTTAATAAGGAAAACAACAACTGAATCTGAAATCAGAACACCAATTTTACCTTCCAAGGGGGCGCAGTCGCCCTTCTGCAGCAAAACAGGGGCGCAGCCGCCCTTCTGCAGCAAAACAGGGGCGTAGCCGCCCTTCTGCAGCAAAACAGGGGCGTAGCCGCCCTTCTGTGAAAAAGGGGCGTGGCCGCCCTTCTGTGGAAAATGGGGCGTGGCCGCCCTTTTGTGAAAAAATGGGGCGTGGCCGCCCTTTTGTGAAAAATGGGGCGTGGCCACCCCTCTGCGGAAAAATGGGGCGTAGCCGCCCCTCTGCGGAAAAAGTGGGGCGTAGCCGCCCCTCTGCGACGCGTTCCTACAAAAACTTAAACAACAGAAAACATAAAATATGGGAGCCCGTTTGTGGGTCCCACCGGGCGTGCCAGAAATGTATACCCTGATATTATGCTATTCTAAATGAGCAAAACAACTAAAAACTATGAAAAACAAAATATCAAGGACACCTCAAGATTAGCCAAAAGAGAGTGATAGAACAATGAGAAGAGTAGATAATGTAAGACAAATAGTTTACCTTCCCCTTGTTGCTGATACTCCTTTGATTGGCCCTTGCTTGGATTGGTTGTGTGCTCCTTGATGGCTCTATTGAAGATCACTATTATGTGCTTGGATGTAAAATGCAAGTGGATGTGATTGCAAATAGGATGAGTGCACAAAATGGCAGCATGTAGTTGCAAATTGACTAAGTGTTGAGAAGGAAAATTGGCAGCATAAGGTTATGAAAATCAAAAGTCCTCTCTCAAATGCCCTTGAGGAGGGGGTATTTATAAGGATCTTGAATTCTCTAGAGAATTCAAGGGTCAAGATTGATCCAACAAGGTCAAGATGAAGGGCTATGGTGGGTTGAGAACCCACAAGCCCTCACATCTTGACATGTGGAGGGTGAGGTGGCCAAGGGTGGATGAGATGGAAATGAGTTGTCAAAAAGGTACATGAGGTGGAAAAGGACATGCACCTTGGGGGATGAGAGGATTTCCACAAAAGGGATTTCTTGTCCCCAAGTGGGAGTGAAAGGGACATTTGAGGAATTTTAGAATTCCTCAAAAATCTACATGAGAAAAGGAAAGGTGGTTGGGAAATAAATGTGAATTAAAATTCACATTCTAGGATGATCTAGAGGCAAAGGTGGCTCCAAAAAGGTGGGACTTGGTCACATGTGGAGATTGTGACAAGTCCAAGGTTGGTCACATGTGGAGATTGTGACAAGTCAAGGTTCTAGAAGTCTTGGAATGAATGAATTAAAAATTCACATATAAAAGAGGGAAATCTAGGAAGAATAAAAAGGAATTAAAAATTCCTTGGAGAATGATTAGGCTTAATTAATCTGTAATTAGAAGATAAATGAGGATTAGAAGCTAACTTGCAAAAGTTGGAGGATGTGACACATCCTAATCAAGGATTAGGCATGTGCACATCCCCAATGAAGAAATTAGGAGATGGATTAGGATTAGATGAAAATGACATGTGAGGAATTAAATAAATGTAATATTTATTTAATTTATTTGATGAAAAGAGGATTAAGGAGGGTAAGGTATTTAATTATTAATTAAATACCTTAGGGATTTGGCAGAATTAAAGATATTAATTAAATAATAGTAATATTATTTAATTAACTAGGCTAAGAGGATGTTTAGATGAAAAGTGATAAATTTGGATAAATTAAGTGTCCAAATTTGGATGTCTACAGGGGCATTAGTTTGTTTTCACTTTCCCCTTGCACTTTGTGTGATCCTAGGGAGTAGTTGGAAATGATTAGTGCTTTCTTTCTAGTGGGACCTGCTTCAAGATTTCATCACCCCAAGGGATGATTCCAACCACACGTACCAGTAGGGTATACAAAGGGGGGAGAGCGAAAGTTGTACCCCAATCCAGTTGCATCGTAATTGGCAGAGTGTCGAAGCTAGGGTGATACCTAGATAGATGTGAAGAGTTGGTCTGAGCCCTTCAGTATCTCGCTGGGGTTCCCGACTCACGCTTGTGACTGGATGGTGTTCACAGTTGTGCCTCACATACCGAGAGTATATCGAGGACTCCCTAGACACCTTGTGCATCCTAGATTAAGACCTTTGTTGGCCATACCCTTAATACTAATTGAAGGATCGTGCTTGTTTGAAAGTGCTTTCTTGTGAGAAACTAGTAAAAAAATTTACAAGTTGGGCCTTATTGTTGTCATTTTAAGACCTTTCCATAGTCATTTTCATCAAAACCATGTCTCTATTTGCTGTAGTGGGGCAAATTTTCCCTCTTGTTTACTGCAGTGGAGTGAATTCGCCCTTCTATTTACTGCAATGGGGCAAATTTTCCCTCCTGAACAGTCAAAACTGCCCCGTTTAGCTCCATTTAGCCTCTAAACCATTGTTTAATCATTCCAAACCTCTATTTTGTCATTCTAAACCTATGAAACCCCCTGTTTGATCATTCTAAACCTCCATTTTATCATTCCAAACCTCCGTTTTGTCATTCTAAACCTCCAAACCTTTGTTTAACCATTCCAAACATCTATTTGACCAAGTAGTCTTTCATCCCTTTTGATCCTTCGTTCACTTGTTTTGAGTAATCTTTCATTCATTCCAAGCATCCATCTCATTCTGAGAGTTGTTCATCCTTTCTAATCAATTATTTACTCATTTCAAGCTTTCATTTCTATGACCTAAGAAGTCATTCATCCATTCTAAGCAATCGTTTACCAGTTTTGAGTGCTTGTTCATCCACCCCTATCATTCATTTTCCTAATCCGATCATCTATTTCCTCAATCTGATTATCTAACACCCTATTCCAATCACCCGTCTCTTCATTCTAACAGCATGTTTACCCGCTCAAAAAGTCCAAAGGCAATGGGGTGAATTTTCCCTACAATGGGGCACATCTGCCCTACAGTGGGGCAAATTTTCCTTGCAGAAGGGAAAATTCGCCCCTCTATGAGGGAAGATTCGCCCCATAAGGGAAAATTCGCCCCTCTATGGCAAAATTTTGGCAAACAGACAATAAACATTCCAGTTCCCAAATCTGACTGGCGGAACCAATCCCATCATATCCTTCAATCCAATCTTAATTTGAGCTTTAATCTAATCCCAATTTGAGCTTTGGTCCATCCACATTCTGCCAAGCTCATTTGTTCATCATCTGAATCATATCGATACATCATCCTCAAGCATCTCTAGGGTACACATACCTTATCATTTCCCCATCCAAATCCCTTAAACTTTGTTTCAAATTATTGTTTGAATTGACCTAAGTGTCTGAATTGATCATCATCATCAACATCTACTTAGGATTTTCATTCGTCCTAAGTTAATCATCATCGTCAGCCCAATCAATTCACCTTCAATCTCAAGGTGGATTCGGTGTTGTAATCATCCATCCATCCTTTAATCTGATCAATCAGTATCCTAAGTCACCTAGGGTAATCTCTGAACGGGGTTTTCCAATCCCTCTCATCATCCTATCTGATCCATCATTTGATCTTATCAATCATCGATTGATCTTATCGAATCCAATCCAATCACATCCTTATCCAATCACCTTCAACTCAATCAATCTACTTCCATCTTGAGGAAGATTCGGTGGCGTAATCATCCTTTGATAATTGATCCTATCATCAGAATCAATCCCATCGCATCATCCAATCATCCTAATCTGAGCTTTAATCCAATCCCAATTTGAGCTTTAGTTTGTTTCCATCCAAAATCTTTGATCCATCCTATTTATCCTTTCATCATCATGAATCCTTATCCTCCATCAATAGTAGTCAAGGGAAACCCTAATTACGTCGATCACAATAATGAAAGTCTTTTCGATCAAGAGGTATATGACATAGATCCCCTTAACACTATCATCGCTAGTAAACTTTCTCCACCCTCTTCCCAAAATCCAGTCACCCCTTCAAACTATCTTGCTATGTCTTCACCCATGCCTAATCACACTTCTTATGCTACCTTTGACAAGGGATGTCTAGTATCTTCCTCGTCTGCATATCCATCATATCCTTCATCTACACCTTCCTCTTATCCAACATTCGCATCCTCTTATCCTAATCTACCATCCCAATACTCTTATCTTAATCCTACACCCATGGCACACTATCCTAATCCTCCATTCCAATCAACCCCATCAACTTACCCTAATCCAACATTCACATCTCTCTATCCTAATCCAACAACCACGTCTTCCCATCCTAATCCACCATCCCAATATCCTTACTAAAATCTACCAGCCACATCCTCTTGTCTTAATCCACCATCTGCATATCTTAATTCACCATACCAATATCCCTACTTTAACTTTCCATCTAATCCTAATCCTCCATCTACTCCTAGTCTTACATCCAATCCCATTCCTCCATCTACTCCCAGTCCTACATCCAATCCCATTCCTCCATCTAACCCTAGTCCACCAATCCATAATCCCTCATCCATTTCTACCACCCCAGCCAAGCCAACCATATGTAAGTCTCTCATTTCAGAAGTTCTCCAAGACTCATGACAAAGAATCCATCCCCAACTCCACATCTTGAAGTCATGGAACCTTGTCATCTTGATCCATCATCCCCGATCACTAGTGATCAGACCCTTCTCCATACCACACCTATCATTGTTGTTACCACCCCTAGCACTGCTCAAACCGTTGAAACCATCGAACCCACTGAATCCATTGAACCCCTATTTCCTACTCCAAGAGCCTTTGAATCCATTGAAGACACCCAAGTCCAATCCACTCCCTCTACTCCTAGATCCACCCAATCCATCGAAAATACCAAAATCCAATCCACTCCTCCCACTTCAAGTAGTACTGAAACCCATTTCCATGAACCTCATGAATCCTCCATACTTTCATCTCCCCCACTTAAAGAGCCCCTCCAACACTCTGTTATCATGCCACCCACACAAGATGAGTCATGCCAAGAGTTTGATCCAAAGCATACCACCATATCCCCTCCTCCACATCAAGATCCCATAATCCCATCCAGTCCATCTAAAGCTCATAGTCCTTCATCCATCCCATGATCCCCTTGTCACTTAAGATTCCACTGCTCCATCTCATGATCCCTTATCTCCATCTCCATCGCATGATCCCTTATTGCCTACCATCACAAATCCAGATCTTATCATATCCCCTAGTCCCTCTCCTAATCCCTTACCAATCACTCTTTCTGATCAGGAAGATGATGATATCCCACAGTCTCCATTTCTTGATCCTCCATCATCGCCTAAACCTACTATCCCCTCACCACTTGTGTATCCCCTTGGTACTCTCACATTCTTCCATGGTGGTCTCCTTGCAGAAGAAAAACACAACATATATACCACCCATCCTCCCCCACCTAATAATGGACTCGCATCATTCTTCCAAAATAACAAGAATCCTACCATGGATCGAATGCTCAAGAACATGAAGTATCAAGGAAAAGGTTTAGGCCTTCATGAGCAAGGTATTTTAGAGCCCATCCAAGTCAAAGAACAACTCTGTATGTGAGGTCTTGGACCTAGTTCCCAAGACTCACAATCTAACGATGTCGGTACAACCTCTATATGTCCTCAACGAGCCCCTTCTTCCAAAAGAAATATAAGCTCTTCCCATCTCTCCACCAGATCATATGTTGCCATCCCTCCTCCTCCATTGTATCACCTCAAAACAATAGTCCATATTCCTCCTTCATCTACTCAATCCATTTTGGGTCCTTACATCCCTCCATCCACCATCTCCCATCCTTCATCCATCTTGGGTCATTATGTCCCTCCACCCACTATGTCTATTTTGGGCCCTTATATCCCAAAATCATGTCCTCCATCTCATCTTATTCATCCTTTCATCCATCCACTACCTATCTATGTCACCCATCATAAACATCCCACTCTCATGTCCCCTAATCAGGATCAACAAAGGCATGTACCCACACATCCTCCCTCTACACATAATTCCCATAATCCTACCTCCATCGCTCCACATCATCCATCTCCCCGCACCCATCTCATTGCTATTAAAAGCACTTTGGGTGTTAAAATAAAAATGCATAAATCTAAACCACATGAATCAAAATCTCCTCATGTCCCCTCTAAAAGACATGTTGACAAAAAGAAAAATCAAATCCAAAATCCAAATCCAATCCAAGATCAACTCCAAAAGCAGAATCATATCCATCAGCAACAAAGGCCCACCAAAGAAAAGATCAAAACCATGTGGATCCAAAAGAAAAAAGATGCAATACCTCCAAATGAAAAATTTGTAACAACATCCAAATTTGCTAATCCAAAAGCTAATCATACACTCCCATTATCTCATCAATCTGTTTTGGGTCCTTATGTCCCAAAATTCACTATCCCATCTCCTCCATTATCCCCGCATTCTCCATCCATTAATCCTCTTATCATTTCACATCCTTCACCGTATGTGTCAATGTTGGTTTTGAACTCACCACCCCATCACACACGTACCCCATCATTCTTTCCATACCCTTTCCAGTCCCCCATCCATTATCCCACATACCTCCCCCATCAAATCCCTCTAATTCATCCTCTTGCATGATTCATTTATCCTAATATGGTTGTACCAATATCTAACAGTCACTTTGAACATGGGCTCTTAACACCTTGTATGGAACTTGATGCTTGAATCTTTCATCCATCTCCTTGTCACATGTCTTATAAATCCACTTATCCACCTCCCTATCCTTATCCATCTCCTATTGCATGATATCCAAAAAAGTCAAAAAAAAAAATCCAAAAAAATTGAAAAAATAAAAAAAAGTAAAAAAAAAAATTCCAAAAAAATTGAAAAAATCAAAAAAAGTCAAAAAAAAAGTAAAGAGAAATAATTCTTCCAATGGTCAAAACTTGGCAAACAAGCGCCTTGGATAAGTACCATGATGAAAACTTGGCAAACAGGCAACATGTGTAAATCCCCATCTATCTTTTTTTTTCACACTTGGGGGTAGCTTCCTGATATGCATCCCTCCATCCGCTATGTTATACATCACCTACATCATTTTCCTCCATCCCACCTATCTTACGCAACCTACCATCATATCCCATTTATCCATCCTTCTTGTGCTCTTGATCAGAACAGGGGCACCTATCTATACATGCTTTGGACACCTCTTGGTATACATTCCCTTCATCCATGCTCTGTCATATTCCTTAGTCACACATCCTATCCTCTTTTAGTTATCTCCTTTATCTTCCCATCCACTCCTCTTCCATCCCTCATGCCCCATCATACATGACATATCTAGAGTGGGGGCATCTACTTCCTTTGTGACATAGTCCTTGGAGACATCATTCATCGATCCTATCTAACTTTTCCTCCTATTCCTCCATCTTTTCCTTCCTACCTATCCCTAAAATCCCTTCCGTCTCCCCATCCTTGTCTTCTTATCCATCCAAACAATCCTTTTAACCTCCTTATCCTTCTCTATCCATCCTAGCAATGCTCCACCTTCTTATCTTCCTATCCATCCCTATCTCTATTCCCCGTCCCTTTCATCCCCCATCCCTATCTCCCTATTCATTTGTCTTTATCTTCATCCCATCTCCTAATCCCTTGTCATTGGTATCTAGCTATAGGCTTCTCCCAATGCAATCCAATTCCATCTATCTAATCGTCATCACTCATGCTTCTCTTGCACATCTTTCCAATCCCCTGTCACTTTTCATCACTCATCTATCTATCATATCATCCTCCCAAGTCAATTTAATGATTTGGATAACTATCCCATCCCTGAGCTTTATGTGATTGTCATCATCCTATCCAATCCAACAGGTCTATCCTATCTCGTCGTATCGGTACCATATTTTTATCCATTTATCCTATCATCATCCTTTATCCATCATTTATCTTTGGTCTTTTGTCGAACTACATTGCCCCTAAGCTTTCACGTAGGCAAGATCGATCATTTGATCCACCCCAGGGGCTCTTTTGTCCGTCCAGTTCAGTTATCCATCATCAGTCTCCATTTTGCTCTTTTGCTTTTATCCATGGTTAGTCATCAGTCTTTTATTGAACTACGAGGGCTTTGTGCTTTCACGTAGGCAAGGCTAATCTTTGATAAGCCCCCGAGCCCCTCGGTCTTTAGGGTGTGTCAGTCTTCTATCTTGTCTCTTGTCTCTTGTGTCGTTTCATCAAGCTATGCCCTTATCTAGTTGGTTCTTAACAAACAATATCCACTCGTATCATGAGATCCAATTGATTTTGAGCATCCCGTGTCATAATAATATTTTATTTTAGTATCCATCATCGGTCTCAACAGGATGCATCCTTCCTAACAGACCTCATCAACCCCATCCATCCCCTTGATCCTCTGGCAAAGTATGTTTTGAAATTGATTGTGATCTTTTGATGCTTTTGGCTTTTCTTTATCATTTGAGCTCCCTATCACACCTCGTCATGGTCACCTTGGTCCATCATATCATGGTGTGTTGTGACTGGTAATCATAGGGGCATATCTTGATCTCTTTGTTTGTTGGCTTCTTGGTTGTCTCGCGTAGTATCCACCAAGACCCATGTGATCTTTTGTTACGTTGGGGCATCCTTGTGTGCTTGTGGTTATTTCAATACCTGGCCCGACCAAATTCATGGTGACTTTGGGGTGTTGGGATAGCCTTCTTGTCTATTGTGTTTGTTTCATGCATTAGACACTAATCCTCCTTGGTTCCACATACCCTGGCACTTGATGTCTTTTGCTATAGCAAAAATCAGCGCTCTAAAGATGGAAAATTGCATTAGGATTGCATTTCATCTTCCCCATCCATGCATTCATCCTTCATCAATCTCCCTCCCCTATCCATCTAATCTTTTATCATCATCTCTTTAATCATCATCATCATCATCATCCTCGGGATGTATCCTTCCCTATCCTTTAGTGGTGTTTTGGGATGTATCCTTCCCTCATCAATACCACTCCTTGGGATGTATCATGTCCTATCCTCATGTTGTTTTGGGATCTCTCATTCCCTCATCGACAACACTCCATCCATCATCAACCCCTTTTGGCTTGTAGCTTGACTGGGGAAACATCACCTTAAATCCATTTGTGCTTCATCCATCTCCTACCACTTATCATTCCACTCCTTTGCATCATCTTCTTCATCTCCCCTTGCATCATCTCATCCATTTCGAGAGCACACGCGTGTTCTCTGGAACCCACATGTCCTCTCGAGGGGGCATCCTTAATCCCTAATCTTCATCTTCACCCCCATCATTTTTTTTCCTTCCTAGTCACTCCTTTGAATGACTGGGGCATCCTTTCCAATCTAACCATCTTCTTTCGGGTTCTATGTTTTAATATTCTTTGAAATGATGCTACTTAATAACATCTCAAAGAGGGGGAAAATGTAGACACCTAAATTTGGACACTTAATTATCAAAATTTATCCCCTTTCGTCTAAACATCCTATTATTTGCATTAATTAAGTAATATTACTATTATTTAATTAATACCCTTAATTATGCCAAATCCCTAAGGTATTTAATTAACAATTAAATACCTTGCCCTCCTTAATCCCCTTTTCATCAAATGAATTAAATAAATAATACATTTATTTAATCCCTCACATGTCATTTTCATCTAATCCATCTCCTAATCTCTTCATTAGGGATGTGCACATGCCTAATCCTTTATTAGGATGTGTCACATCCTCCAACTTTTGCAAGTTGGCTTCTAATCCTCATTAACATCCAATTATCTTTTAATTACTGATTAGTTAAGCCTAATTAGTACCTTGGTCAACTCTCCCCATCCCCCAAGGAATTTTTAATTCCTTTTTATTCATCCAAGGCTCCACTCTTCCCCATATGAATTTTTAATTCACTTTTATTCCTCCTAGAATCCCCTTTTCCCATGCATCTTCTAGAATCTTTGACTTGTCACATCAAGTCACATGTGACAAACTCCCACCTTTTTGGAGACCCTCTCTTATCCACTAGATTCTCCTAAGCATGTGAATTTTTAATTCACATTTATTCCTCCAAGTAATCTTCTCATCTCTCAATGTACTTCCAAGGTAGATGTCCTTCTTACACATCACTTGTCCTTATTCAACCTCACTTCCACATCATCTTATCCTTGGCCATCTCACTTTCCACATGTCAAGATGTGATGAGTCCTCAACTCACCATAGCCCTACATCTTGATCTTGGTGGCTCAATCTCAACCATTGAATTCTCTAGAGAATTCAAATTTCTCTATAAATACCCCCTCTTCTAAGGCATTTGAAAAAAAAAAAACACTTAGTCATTTGAGCAACATTATGTTGTCATTTTGTGCACTCATTTTACAAGTGTTTTTCTCTCATCTAGCCATCCATTTAGCCATTTACATTTGCATCCCACCATCTAGTTAATCTTGCATTTAGCTACATCAATAGCCATCCAAGGAGCATACAAAGCAATCCAAATGAAGGGCCAACCAAGGAATTTCAGTAGCAAAGAAGGTATAATCATCTTGTAATCTTCATTTTAGCTTATTTCTTTGATTTATCATTTCTTAGGCTAATCTTGAGGTGTCCCTTTGTGTTTTCTTTCATTGCATTATTGTTGTTTTGCATATTTAGGTTTGATAAACATTTAGGATCACACTATGTAACAATATGTATAGAAATAAATCAAACACTATGCATCCACAAGATTAAACAAAACTCGAATATTTATGTGGGAAACCCCAAGTGTGGGAGAAAACCCACCACAAAAAATATATTCATGGTTATATTGTTTAGAACCAACAATATTCAATAAAACAAGGTCTTTTACAAAGTCTCAATCTACAATGTACACTCTTTGTAATCACTAGATAAGGTTTAATAACAATGCTATCATTTTATCATGTGCAACCATCTAACCTTAGTGCCTTCATATGAGATGATACATATGCATGATTGTATGGGAAGACCAACCATCTAATTGTCCAACCAACCTAAGGAATACCAAGAGTCATAAAACCATAATATGATGTCAATAGACCACACATGTCACGAAGAATTGTCTCCATATTGATGGTGTAATGCCCCAAATTTTATACTACAAAATTAATGAAAAAATATGGAACAACATTTTTTATTGATACAAAAGGGCATTAAGCAATCCACACAACTCTATTCCATGCTCAAGGTGTCATAAAAACATTTGATGACACACTTGACACACACATCAATGTATAATGCATACTGACACAAGTGAAATACAACTCTACCTTGGGATAAGACACCAAGGTTGGAATAGAAAATGATGCATGAAAGAGAGACAATATCCCTAAAACCATTGGAATACACTCATATAATCTCTACTAAACCACCCTCTGAATTCCACTAGGTTACAAAAAAAGAAAGGCCAAAATTGTCATTTGGGATTCAAAGAGAAACTTCCTATGGATCAAAATTCAAGCCCAAGATACAACTTGCATTTAGAAAATATTTTGGTTCTATGCCCCCAAATTTAATTACAACCCATAGATAGTGTAGGTTCATACTATGAAATTCAACTACAACCTACACATAACTCGTGTTTAGACTCCAAAATGTAAAAACAAATTTTACATAGCTCAAGTGTAGACTTAAAAAAATTGTAGTTTGCAACCATACAAAGTGTGAAGACATTGTGAACACAAAATTCACATGACCTTGAACTTTAGGAAATATTTTCAATCTACACAAAGTAAAAGCCTCACAAAATTCTAAAACATGACAACAATAATGACTTGGGATTTAGGGTCTCACTTGAAAATGAAAATTATCAATTATCAATCAAATATGAACCCTAACCCTCAAACAACTGATACTTTGGAGACTAACTTTGAACGTCCTACAACTCAAAATTCAAAAGTTGATTATAACTTGAACAACATTGCATGACAAGGTTTTGAACTTAAAACCTCTTGAATGAACTAGACTTTAAAGGATCTAATAAAAACTATAACTTTAGACTATGTATGCACTTTTATAAGTAGATTCTAAAATGTACTAAGGTACAAAAACTAGCAATCTCAACTTTCACACTCAATGAGGCATAACTTCCTTGATTTACATTTTAAGGAAAAAATATTAGGGAAAGAACACAAGGGATCATGGGCACCAAATTGGCCACATGAGAGGGTACCAAAGCACATAGTTCCCATGGAATGAGGCAAAAAGAAATACTAACTCATTAACATAACATGGAAAGGACTACAAAGCACAACATGACTAAAGTGTTATAAAATGCTATGCATGTTCAACACCAATGTCAATGCATGCCAAAATACTTGATAGTATCATCACCATATATATGGGAAGAATATAATATAATTCATAGACATCCATAATCATAATTGTAACATTAAATAATTTTAATGCAAACATGCACAATTATCATGATTTCAACATTACAAACATGTCAATACCCTCACAAGATGAGGTGTGGGAAAATACCTAATGATAACAATAATTAATTTAATTTTAAATTGTTTCATCCTAAATCTAGATGAATCATAACTCATATTACAAATTATATCAATGTACAACTATACACGAAATACATAGGTATCAAAGACCCCACTTACAAATATTACAATAAACAATTAAATGTGATCATAACTTGATAAGTAGGCAGAGGCTACTTCCCAAACATGGAAGGATTTCACTTCATACATAAATAATATGTAATGAGTGCTATTACATCAATAATGTGATACCTCAAAGGTGCTCCAATAATCATAAAGAATAACATAGAATGTCAAACAAAGAACTCTTATAATGCTTGAGAGATATTTAGAATGGACCAATAGTATAATTCTACTCACAACCCTACTATATTACAACCATTGAGTGCAATAGATGTATATGTCACTCTAGGTAAACCTTGAGCTATGAAGAAGAAGATCATGGATACCCTACTATCGATTCCAAGGATCTCACACATACAAAACATACGCATAAACACTCATGCTAATCAAGCACATGACATCACATGTGGAAACTCACACCAAAGAAAGTATATTTAATGTAATATATGGAACACACATTAATCGATGTTCATGTGCATAAATGATCACAAATCATGTTAGATACCAAAATCCAACAACAAGGGAAGGACTAGAATCCTAGGCATAAGACAAGGAGTTTCAACATAGTTTCCCAATAGTTCCATAGAAATTTTGGGAGTAAAGCTTCCTCAATGAAGATACTCATGAAATCACCAAATCCTCGAGTTTTGATACATTATTCTCCACTAGATTAAACCTTCAAGAGAATTTCAATCATAGCACAAAAAATTATTAGTAATTAAATCATTAAACCAATGTATCATTAGTTATCACTTGATTAAACCCTATATAGTCCCTTTGTACCATAGTAGATGGGGAGAGCCACTCCCTTCATATTCTAAACCTCTTCAATCCTAAATTCCAATGTTTTAATTTTACAAATTAGATGTGACATGCAAATCAATGCAAAATTTCATGACACTTTTGTTAGTTTTTATGATCAAATATGAATAAGCAGATTTTAATTCAAATTCAAACAAATAGACACAGCATATACCTTGGGAAAACCCTCCACTTGAGGGAGAAAAACCAAGCAACAATTTATCTCTTATATATTGAATAATAATCAATGAGACTCTTTACAATGTGGCCAATTACAATGCCAAATAACAGCACCAATTTGATGCAATCTCTTGAAGACAATATCGCTCTTCTTAATGACAATATATCGGCCTCCTTTATAAACTTCGAACTGCTATTAGAGAAACTCGCACTTGCATAAACTCAAACTATGAATGGATATGAATATGAATAATGAAGAAAAAAGATCAACTCGAATATATACATGAGGGAGAGAGAGATCGCGTCCTTTCAAGATAACATGTCAGCCTTCTTCATGAACGATGTGACTCCAAGAGGGTGGTAGAAGAGATGAAGTCAGCCTCAACAAATTATTTAACAATAATTAAATATTTTCTTGTTTTCAAGTGAAGCACCTCTTGACATTAAATATTGACTCCAATAAATTAAATAACCGATAAGGCTATATTGAATTTATTGCTTCAAGACATGGCTGGAAGTGATGATCGGCGCTGCCAACATCAACACTCCCTCTCAACTAGGGAAGAAGACTTCCAACTATCCAAGGTCATGGAGTCTCTCAACATGACACCCACAATGGCTACACCCATATGTGGAAAGAGCTCATCACAGAGTCACTCAACATGATATCAACCATCATGGCTACTCCCATGTATGGAAAAGTATGTGTGCACAAGTTCCCATCACGGAATCACTCAACGTGATGTCATCATCTCATCATTACGTCCACCATGGCTACTCCCAAAGGGTGGATAAACACAAGTACAAGGAAATCATCACAGAATCTCTCAACATGATGTTTTCATGGAGTCACTCAACATGACATCCACCATGGCTACTCCCAAAGGCTTTCACCTAAAATTTCTCGCACAAAGAAAGATGCATTAAACAAGGGCTTACACCTCAAATTTCTCTCATAGAGAAAAATGCATTAGACAAGGGCTTGCACCTCAAATTTCTCTCACAAAGAGAAATGAATTAAAGAAAATCATAGAAGATCACTGAAGCTAAGTCTCCCTCTCAGTTAGGGATTCATTCTCCATAATTCCAAGCTTGTCTCAAAAGTACACAAACTTTACCCTAGAGAGAGGATTGGTGAGAATGTCGATCGTTTGCTCATCAGTGCTAATGTACTTCAACTAGATAGCTTTCCTCAATACCATATCTCTAATATAGTGGTATTTGATCTCAACATGTTTGGTTCTATCATGAAACACTGGATTGATAGAAAGCTTCACACAACTTTGATTATCACAATGAATGGCAGTCGGCTCGAATGATTATCCAAACAATCATGCAAGGAGCTTATGAAGCCACACTGCTTCTCGAGCTGCCACACAAGCTGAAATATACTCGGCCTCTGTGGTGCTCAGTGCCATTGAAGACTACTTCCTGCTACACCAGGAGATCATCGCAGACCCCAAACTAAAACAACATCTAGAGGTGCTCTTCCGATCAGCAACACACCCTGCCCAATCAGAATCAGAATATCCATGCAACTTCAAGTCCACACCAAAAGAATATCTCAAGCCATACCCAACTGTGCCACACAAGTACATCTCAAGATATGCTTCACTGCAACTAGATTTATTTTCCTTGGTTCACACATGAACTGACTAAGTGCACTCACTGCATAGAAAATATCTAGTCTAGTATTGACTAGATACATCAATGATCCAATCAACTCCCTGTACATAGTAGGATCCATCAGATTTGAACTAGCTGCATACTCCTTTAGTTTATAAAAATTGGTTTCCATAGGTGTAGACATGGATTTACAATCCAGTATACCAAATCTCATCAAGATGTCTATTGTATACTTCCCTTGACTCAGAATGATCTCATTAGGCCTCTGCCATACTTCTAAACCAAGGAAGTAATGCATGTACTTAAGATCCTTCATTTCAAATTTAGAAGCCAAATCCTTCTTGCATTTGATAATGAGGTGTTCTTCTCTAGTAAGAAATAGATCATCAACATAGAGAACCAAGATCAAATCCTCACCATTAATTACCTTGAAGTACAAGTTTGAATCAACATCATTCTTAGAGAAGCCCAAGCTCAGTAGGTATCGATCAATCCTCTCATACCAAGCACAAGGAGCCTGCTTAAGGCCATACAAAGCCTTCTTCAATCTACAAACAGGAGACTCCTTCCCATGAACCTCAAATCCATCAAGTTGCTCAATGTATACCTCTTCTTCAATTGCACCATTTAGAAATGTTGTCTTCATGTCCATCTGATCTAACTTCGATCCTTTAGTCGTTGGAATAGCAATGATAGTCCTGATGGAGGTATAACAAGCAACTGGAGAAAATGTTTCTTCATAGTTTATTCCCTCTTTCTGAGACAACCCCCTAGCCACAAATCTAGCCTTGTACTTCTTAATGCTTCCATCAACCGCATGCTTGATCTTGAAAAGCCACTTAGAAGATACAACAGATTTTCCTTTTGGTCTAGGTACTTTATCCCAAACATCATTCTTGAGGATAGATTGATACTCTTCAGCCATAGCATCTCTCCATACTTGCTGACTTGTAGCTTCCTCAACACTGGAAGGCTCAGATTCAATAATTTGAATCATCAATGCAACATAGCTTGAAAACTTTTGAGGTCTTTTTCTTTCTCTGAATGTTCCTCTAGGGATTGCAAACTTTTTTGCCTCCTGCATTATTTTCCTAGCCCATAGAGGTCTCTTTTGACCAATAACAATGTGTCTAGGCCCATCAATAGGTTCCAAAGGCTCAACTAGATCACTATCTTCTTCTAGTTCAGGAGACTCCCTTTGAATCTCAGGAGTATGGTCAACTTCCATGTCTTGAGGAGTCTCATGATCTTCATTATCTATCCTCATGGGAGAGCCTTTAGATCTCTTGAATGCAACCTCCTCTTCAAATGTAACATCCCTACTGATCTCTATCAGTTTCTAACCTAGAATGTAAATCATGTAGGCTTTTGAAGACTCACTTTAGCCCACAAATATTCCCTTCTTTCTAGATCGTTCCAATTTATCATTTTATCTTTAGGCACATGAACATACACAGGACAACCAAATATTCTCAAATGACTGACTTCAAGCTTCACACCTATGAAATCTTCTTTAGGAGTCATGTTCTCCAAAATACGATGAGGGCTTCGATTTTGAACATACACAGTTTTCCTAGATGCCTCGACCCAAAGGAAGGTTTGCAGATCTTGATCATGAATCATGGCTTTAGTTGCTTCTACAATAGATTTGTTCTTCCTTTCTGCAACACTGTTTTGTTGTGGATTGTAAGGGACACAAAACTCCCTCTTAATCCCATCCTCGACACAAAATTTATGAAAGCCTCCAAAGATGTATTCTCCTTCGTTGTCAGGTCTCAAAACTTTGATCCTCTTCCTGGAAAATTTCTCTACTTGAGCTTTAAATTCCTTGAATTTCTCAAGGACTTCTTCAAATTCTTTATTCTTTAAGAAATAAATCCAAGTCTTTCTAGAGTAGTCATCAATGAAAATTACATAATACAAGAAACCACTCAAAGAAGCAATAGACATTGGACCACACAAATCAAAACGAATAAGATCTAGAATACATTTAGATCTACTGTCACTACCATGAAAAGGTCCTTTAGTATTCTTACCCAATGTGCATCCTTGGCAAGTACCTTCATGTTCCTGGTTGAGTTTAGGAATGTCAGTGACCATCTTCTCCATGGTTGGAAGTGCTTTGAAATGAAGGTGAGCAAGTCTTCTATGTCAAAGCTCACACGAACTTGATGAATCATGCAACAAAGCCTATAATGGATGAGTGGAAAGTCTGTAGAGACTCTCTTTTCGAGCACCAATCACTCGGGCAGACTTGATGCTAGAGTTCTTTGTCCATGCAAGAACTTTTCCTTCAGATAATGCAACTTGATATCCCTTGTCCTCCAAAGCTGAAATAGAGTCAAGGTTTCACTTGATACCTAGTACAAATAGTACATCGCTCAACTGAAGAGAGATGTCAGAATCTAAGTGAAGAGAGGAGGTTCCAACACCTTTCATGGAATAGCATGCATCATCTCCAATTATGACTTGAACACTTGTATCTCTCTCCACCAAATCTAAAAGATGTTCTCTAAAACTAGTGATGTGACGGGAGGCACCACTAACAATCAACCAAGTGTTGCTATATGTTGGAACATTGCTTGATAAGGAAAAATAGAATAGAAAACAACTTGAATCCTTTTGAGGATATATCTCGCCCACATCCGCAACTGAAGCATGTTGTTTAGGTCTAGTTGGACAATCTCTTGCATAGTGACCAAACTTGTCACATCTGAAGCACTGTATGTGGGAAAGATCCTTCTTCTTCTTAGATGCAGGAGCACCATCTGATCTTTTAACTCTGTTCCTCTTGAATTTTCCTTTCTTCCCTTCTCTTCCTTTCTTCTTCGAAGATTGAGCGGCAAGTACATGAATCTCTTCATTGGTAGAACTTTTCCCATTGCCTCTTGTTGCTAATCTCGATTCCTCTTGAATGCAATCTATCCTCAAGCGATCAAACTTTGGTAGCTTTGATCTCCCATTGATGCCTTGGATAAATGGATCCCAAGATTGAGGAAGACCATTAAGCACCAACATAACCAAATCCTTATCATCAACCATATGCCCAATGGTAGAAAGTTGATCTCTTAACTCGGTGATCTTCATGAAGAAGGAGATAACAGAATCTCCTTTCGCCATCTTGACATGATGAAGTTGTTGCCTCAATGCAAGAGCTATGCTTGTGTTATTGATCTTATACATTTCCTCCAAGGTCTTGAACATTTCTCTTGTTTTCTTCAACTTGGAGATAATTGGCACAAGGTGGTCCTTCACATAATCAACCAAAATCCTCTTTGCCTTAGTGCCATTCTTCTTCCATTATGACTTCTCATTTTCATCGGAAGGTTTGGGAACTTCACTCTCCATGAACTCAACAATCTCATTTTCTTCCAATGCAAGCAATACTCTAAACTTACTATAGGTGAAGTTGGAAGCACCTTCAAGTCTATCTTCAATATTGAGCTTGTTCACCATTTTCGATGATAAGATAGACACAAGAGGATGATAACAAGAATGGAAGATAACACTGCTTATGTAAATTTGATCACGATCTTGCTTAAACCCGCTCTGATACCATGTTAGTTTTTATGATCAGATGTGAATAAGAAGATTTTAATTCAAATTCAAACAAATAGACACAGCATATACCCTGGGAAAACCCTCCACTTGAGGGAGAAAAACCTAGCAACAATATATCTCTTATATATTGAATAATAATCAATGAGACTCTTTACAATGTGGCCAATTACAATGCCAAATAACAACACCATTTGATGCGATCTCTTGAAGACAATATCGCTCTTCTTGGTGACAATATATTGGCCTCCTTTATAAACTTTGATCTGCTATTAGAGAAACTCGCACTTGCATAAACTCAAACTATGAATGGATATGAATATGAGTAATGAAGAACAAAGAGCAACTCAAATATATACATGAGCGAGAGAGATATCGTGTCCTTTCAAGATAACATGTCAGCCTTCTTCATGAACGATGTGACTCCAAGAGGGTGGTGGAAGAGATGAAGTCGGCCTCAACAAATTATTTAACAATAATTAAATATTCTCTTGCTTTCAAGTGAAGTGCCTCTTCACATTAAATATTGGCTCCAATAAATTAAATAGTCGATAAGGCTATATTGAATTTATTGCTTCAAGACATGGCTGGAAGTGATGATCGACACTGCCAACATCAACAACTTTGACAAAAGATGCAAAATTTTAAAATATTAAGGAGATAACTCATTCCATAAAATAATTCATTCATATGAGGTCTAAAATACGTTTTTTCATTTTTCTTGAAAAAATTCAAAACCATAAAAATCCCAAAACCACCACTAATAGAATCACGTGATACATTCAAAGTTTCCATTTTTCTCTAGCTTAAATAAAATAGAAGACTTTTTTTAATTTCAAGAGTGCCCTTTTGATTCAAAAATTCACAACAGTTATATGAAATCAATTTTTCCAATTTTAAAGAATCTAATATTTTAGAAAATTTTGCAATAACTTAGCTACATAATGCATATTTTTTAAAATTTAAAATATTAAATTTAAACTTTTTTTCTAATAGCAAGGAAATATGTCTCCACCTAATGTAGGCATGGAAATTGAAATAAATTCATTTTAAATACAATTAAAATTAAGGGAAATACCTTCCTTCACAAGTGTAAAACAATGGAGAGACTCTTTTAATGCACACACAATCTTGCAATCTTTTCCTACCACAAGTGATCTCCAAGCTCCACCAAAATCAACTCTGGGCAAGCAATACATTTCCCCTATTTCTATTTCATTTTACATTTTTGAAGAAAAGGAAGAGAGGGTTTGAACCAAAAAAAAATCAAAATAAGAAATTGCTCCCAAAATAAGCCTTCTCCTTTTCCTTTTATCCTTTTCTTTTATTTTCTTTTTCATTTTTCTTTTTCTAATTTTATTTTTTCTTTTTGAATAAAATAGAATTGCAATATTAATTAACCAATTCATTTAATAAAATATAAAATTTATTTAAATTTAGTTGATATTTCACAATAGCGAGGAAATTAAGTAATTAAATCAAACTAAGAAATAAAAAATATTTATCCATATCACTAACCATTTCCATTTCAAAGGTAGTTAAACTCGTTTTAAATAAGCAATTGGATTCACAAAATTGTTTTCTATGCATGCATTAAATATTCCACATACATAGTTAACACATTTTAAAATAAATTTAAAATTCAATGTAGAAGATAATTTAAACACACATAAAGGACTTAGCTAGACTTTACAAATTTTCATGACATATACATTCTAGAATCACCACTAATTCAAATCTAAGTTGATTCAGGGATTCACAAGGACTAAGTGGGGTGAGATGGCTAAATGGAATTCATGTCAATTTCTCCACATACCAACCATTGGTCTAATACTTGTAAGTTTATTGCACATTCAAGTGAAACATCAAGTGTATTTGATCCACATAATAATAGTCCAAGCAACATAATCCAAATAATGTGGTGTAAATAATAACATGATATCAAATATGATGCAGGAGCATCCCTGGTTGTAAAGCAATCATGTACCATCCAAAAAAGCATTTATTTTCTTGCATTTCAATATGTAGTAATTTCGACAATTCATTCCCCATTTTACCACATTATCATTTCTCAGCTCATGGAGTAGGATATATGTTCTACACGAGGTCATCTATATCATATCCATATTTTAGGAGATTTGCATTCGTGTGCAGAAAGTTATCGCTCTCATAATTTCACTGTCATTCTCAATCAAAGCATTTGGGGCCAACTTGGTCCAGAATTGTTGTGTGAACCTATTTCAGAGCATGCGGAGCTTAATGGAACATCATACAAGCATTTTGGGCCTAAAGGGATATTTCTTGGAGATCTGCAATACGTTTCATTTCGTGAAAGATTATTTTTCATGTTTTAAGGTTGACCTACACACTTGATCATTCATTGGGATTTGCAAACCCTTGAGGCCGACATAGACCATTATTGGAGTTGGAGATTCATATTTAAGATCATTTATAATTCAATGTAAAGTAGTCATGATAAGTAATCAGTAGTTAGATAGATAGTTCACAAGTCATTAGGATCAGTTGTTTGAGTAAGGCCTTTGGCTAGTTGTAATATTGTAGTGCCCTTGCGGTAGGCCTGTGAGCCCTAGTCATCCCACATATGAGGCATATGATGCATGTAAATTTTCCAATTATTGATTCAATAAAGATCTTTATTTGCTAAGTATTTTCTTGTTTTATTTTTTCCATGCTGACTCTAAGTTGCATGGATGGAGAGTCCTCTTTGGACCCTCCATCTGTGTCTACACCAAGTGGTATCAAAGCGAGTTTTGACTCCTGAAGGAATTCCTTGTGGTGAATAGATCATCAACCTGAGGTAAACTACATTTTTTTTCAACCAATCGCCAATTGTGAGGTAGTTGAAACCCTTGTAGCTAGATCACGAATTGAGGCAATTGTATCGGATCCAAGGAGAGAGATGTTTCCAAGGAGAGCGCCTATTATGGCAAATGTTGCTGGAAGAATGGATGAAATGTTAGAGATGGTGTGAGCAATGTGAGTTTCATTAGATGCTATAGAAGAAGATAGAAGGTCTTATTAAGGTCTAAACCCTATACATGCAGACAAAAGTGATGATGATGAATTACATCATGTCGTGAATCATAATGAAGAAACCCTAGAAGAAGAAGAAGAAGAAGATTTAGATCAAGTGAAGATGTTGAAAGCTATTTCCAAGATTGGTAAGCGATATATAATTGAAATTCAAAATTACATAGGAAATTTAAACCCTAAGGAGTTGATCGATTGGATCAATGATATGGAGGAATACTCTTCAAATATGAAGAAATTGAAGATCCAACAAGAGTAAGATTTGCAAAAACAAAGTTGAAAGGACATGCTACTATATGGTGTAAAGAAGTTCAATTGGATAGGAATAGAAGAGGAAAGGATAAAATCACAAAGTGGGATAGGATGGTGACAAAAATTTGAAGAATCAATTTATAAATGTTAAAATTATGAGCTTGAATTGTTGAAAAGATTGTAGACCCTGAGGCAAAAGGAGAGATATGTGAAGGAGTATACTGAAGAGTTCTAGAAGATGATCATTAGACCTGGACATAGTGAAGCAAGCAAAGATAAGGTTGTGAGGTACATCAACGGACTGAGAACAAACATCCAAGAAGAATTAAGTCTAGTGAAGATGACAACAGTTGAAGAAGCGTACCAATTTTCACTAAAGGTAGAGGAAAATTTGAACAAGAAGTTTGATCAAAGGCAGAGAAGTGCAAGAGGAAGATTCTAGAGGATTGGATCACAATCCGGAGAAAGAAGACCTTATGCAAATAAAAACAAGGATGGAAACCCTACCACAGTGAAGAAAAGGATGGATCACGCATTTGACTAACACTTAAAATATTATGCTTTAAACTATCAACATGCAAAACATCATGTGTCTTTGTCCTACCAACATCAAGACTCAAAGAACCCTTACCAATAATTTTGGCAATATAATTATTTACAAGATTCACAAAACCACCTTCAAATTTCTTGAAATTCATGTACTTTTATCTCCAGTCATGTGGCTTGAGCAACCACTATCAATGATCCACAGGTTCTTCTCCTTCTAAGCATGTAGAGAAATTTAAGCAATCATTGAGTTTCCTAACTTCTTTCCTTCAAGAACCTTCTTCCAAACTTTATATGATTCATGACTTCTACTTTTTTATCCATTTCTTCCACTTTTTGATAGAGGACTCACAAAATTGATTATGTGGTTCTTTGCAATGTGTCCAAAATTGTTGCATTTGAAGAAAATAATATTAAAATTGTACAGAGGTGAAAATGCATTATTGCTAACAAATTTATTTCTTCTTCCTGGAGCTTTTCTACAATCTGCAGTCTTGTGTCCAAAATTATTGCAATTAAAACAATAACCAGAGAAAGGATAATTGAACCTGGTGTTGTATCCATATCTTTGTGATCTTCTTCTCTTGTTAAATACACTTGAATAAAGCCATCATACTATGTCATTCTTTCATCACTTTCCATGATTCTTTTAGACCTTGAACTTCCAAAGCTAGACACTTTTGGACTAGCCCTAGCAGACTTCTCATAATGTTATGTGACGCAATCGAGACCAGAGGACCATATCAAGCCCTCACAATCTCGCAGCCAACACAGACCCCACACACACAGATTGACACAACACAGGTCAACAACTCTCTTTTATTCATTTGGAACAAATTACAGGATTACATTCAAAAATTCACATCTATAGGGAAATCCCCTGTTCCACTTCACATCAAGCTCTACTCTCTAAAGCTCTTCCCCTCAAGCTCTCCAGGCTACTTCACCTCTCCTCACGCACCATTCTTGAGACAGTTTGTTTCAACTTTCGCCTCTCTTTGCAGGCTACCTTGCCTCACTCTCTTCTTCAAGATCTCTATTGTTAACCGTTGAGATGGTTCTTCAACTTTTCCTACCCTCTTTCAGATCGGCTTTCCCTTCTTACCCACCACTACCAACTTCTCTTCATGATGGATATATATATATTCTCTATGTCATCACCAGCAAGCCTTCTCCTTCACGTCAACCTTGTCGTTCTTCACTCCTATGTCATAGTATCACCATGCAGTTACCTTGCTATCAGTAGCTTCGAATCATCAACCAATGAATATGTATTCCACAACAACGATGTGGAATGTCATTGAATCTCACCTCACCAAGTGTTGTGACCGCATTTGTTATACACCACTGTTGACCATTCATCTCAACCATTCATCTCAAACTATCCCCATATCATTCATCTCATCATCCTATCGGAGAGACCTGAAATCATCTTTCGTCGATACACCTGCTTCTCGTTGATGTTCACCTTACGCTCTATCCATCGTTCCATCAGAGCATCGCAGAGACATCCTAGAAGGTCTCGCCAATGACCATCAGGCACACCGATGAAAACCCATGAAGGCATCACTTGTCCACCTCATCGCCATGTCACCGCTCTGTAATCCACAACAAGGATGTGGATTATCGTTCATCCAATCTCATCATGCCACATGTCTACTTTAACATCTTTTGTCTTCTCATACCCTAGTTGGGTCCCACCAATACTTTGCACCATCCGATCAACCAGCCTTGACCCCTACCGTTGATCAAGCAATATCACACAGTCACTTCAAACCTTAACTGTAGAACCTCTAGTCGGAGGTTGTAAGGTTATGAAAACCTGCAACTCGCTGACATCATTTTGTTAGGTTGTCGGAGAGACGCCAAGATGAGTCCCGCTGAAACCATTCACTCTCACTGAAATGTCTTCACTTAACATTGATCGCCCCATTGTTGGGACAAAGACTGATGTCCCACCGATACTACACACTCACGTCGATGAACTTGTTACACTCTGTCACCATCGGGTCATCGCTGGGACATGGAACATGGTCCCGCCGAAATCCAAATCTCTCATCGATGAACCCCATTCTACTAACATGATTTTTCTGTTGTTGGGACCTAGAACATGGTCTTGTCAACGAGGGAATAAGACCAACCAAAGGGGAGGTGGAGCGCGATGCACCTGCATCAGACTCCCCAGGTGATTAAGAATCATGTGCCCCTGCACATGGCATCTATCATGCCATCCTTCAATTTTGATTTCTTTTTCCTCACTTTCCAGTTGTTCAGTCTCCTCGACTGTGGCCTTTGAAGTTTTGCTATCTGCACTTGTTAGCTTTTCTCTTTTTGTATATACTTCCTCCTCCAATTCTATTTATTAACTCCAAATCTCCACGATGTTGTCTCCTCTTCACAATCTTCCACTGACATTTCCATTATGCCTTCAAAAATACATAACTCCACTGCAAACTCCTCTCTTTCTTTTCCTTTCACCTTTGTGGGATTCAACCCACTGTAGACTGACCACCTCCACCAAATCTCTCCTGTCACATCCCCTACAACTTCTACCCGCAGGTAGGCATCTCTACGCAACTCTACCACATCTGCACATTCCACAATTTTCTCTACCATGCTACTCACCTCATCAAGTACATGCACTTCAAACTCAATGTCATAAAACTCATAAACAATAGAGTTTACCTCATACTCCTCTGTTGTTTCATCATCACCAAGTGTACCATTCTTCTTTACTCAAACATCATCGAGTGCAACGTTCTTCACTACTATACTGGAAAATTGTTCAATCTTTTGTATCTCTTCAAGCAACCCCTGATCCTCATCGAACACTGGACCATCATGCAGCATCAAATCTTCTTCAAGTTACTAGTTATTTCTCCTTCCAAGAATATTTTGATTCTTCTCATCTCCTCTTTCAGCGAGAGATCATCCTTACCAACTTCTCCATCGAACATAGGACTCCTAGAGTCCATTTTTTGCACCTTTTCATCTCTCTTTTTCTTTTATAGCTGCAACCTATACACACTCCACAGTTGCAAATTGATTTGTTGCACACATGTTATCACCTGCAAACAAACAATTATCATAAGAAACACTGCACAAATCTCCTTCTACTTCATCAACCTTTCACCTTCAACATCCAAATAACTTTGGATTCTCTTGACCTCTTCTCTCAATAAGAGATTGTCTTCACCAAGTTCATCAAATAAGGGACCGTCAAAGATCTTCATATCTGGAACAATCTTTTCTTTACACCCTTCTGCAACTAATCTTCTCTCGGCCTCATCTTCAATTCTTTCTTCATTTGTAGGTACTTTACAATGTACCCTGACTTCTCCACATTGCATGCTTCCTTTTATCATCATCTGCAAGGTCTTATTCTCAACCTTCTCCATACCTACATTCACAACTTCAAACAAATTACTAACAGATAAATTAAGAGACCAAGTTGTCTTCATAGGTGCCTCCTTTATGGACACTTTATCTTCCTCTTCCATAACATCTTCCTTCATTCCCAAGCTTTCCTCAAGGGAATCTAATTTCACTTTGATCTCTTTTAGCTCTGCAATCAACTTCTTTCCTCTCACCTCTTCTTGATACTCTTCCCAAAATGGGATTATCACTAGTCTCCTCATGACCCATCTTGTCCTCTTATTTGAAGACATCTTCAAGAACTCGCAAGTCTTTCCATAGTTAAAAGTCCTTGCAACAATCTCTCCCTCTCTATTAGGGTATCAACCCTCTATAGTCACAGGTCCTTTCTACAATAAATCTATTTATGATTCAAGCCCTCTACAGTTACAAGTCTCTGCTCACCAGAAAAAATCTCTTCTAGAACTCAAATCCTTTGTAGTTATAGGTACTCCTTGTCACAATACCTTAGTCACGCAACTATCCTCTACCCAACAAATATTCTAGAAGATGCTTCCTCTACCCATTCTCTCTTAGTGGAGGAACTCTACACCTTCTACCTAGCTTTATCTTTGTTGGAGGATAGCAGTTACAGACCTTCTTTCATGCCTACAACAAACATTCCTTTCCACAACTCTTCTCAACTCATCACCTGCAGGTCTTTTGGCTTCAACCCACACTCACAGATCCTGTCGCAACTGCCTCATGTTCGACGCTCTGTTACAGACTCAGGACAACCTAGCTCTGATACCATATTGACGTAGTCGATATTGACGTAGTCGATATTGACGTAGTCGATATTGACATAGTCGATATTGACGTAGTCGATATTGACGTAGTCGATATTGACGTAGTCGATACCGGAGGACCTTATCAAGTCATCACAATCTTGCAACGAACACAGACCACACACACACACATATTGACACTTGAAACAGGTCAATAACTCTCTTTTATTCATTTGGAACAGATTACAGGATTATATTCTGAAATTCACATCTACAAGGCAATCCTCTGTTCCATTTCACATCATGCTCTACTCTCTGAAGCTCTTCCCCTTGAGATCTCTAGGCTACTTCACCTCTTCTCATGTACCATTCCTGAGATGGTTCGTTTTAGCTTCCACCTCTCTTTGTAGGCTACCTTTCCTCGCTCTCTTCTTTGAGCTCTCTCATGTTAACCACCGAGACGGTTCTTCAAATTTTCCTGCCCTCCTTTAGGTCGACTCTCCCTTCTTACCCACCTCTACCAACCTCTCTTCATGATGGGTATATATATCTTCTCTCTCTCGTCACCAGCAAGCCTTTTCCTTCACGTCGACCTTGTCATTCTTCACTCCTATGTCATAGTATCACCATGCAGTTACCTCGCTATCAGTAGCTTCCAATCGTCAACCAATGAATATGTATTCCACAACAACGATGTGGAATGGCATCAAATCTCACCTCACCAAGTGTTGTGACCTCATTCATTATCCACCACTGTTGACCATTCATCTCAACTCTTCATCTCAAGCTATCCCCATATCTTTCATCTCATCGTCCTATTGGAGAGACCTAAAATCATCTTCCACTGATACACCTACTTCTCATCGATGTTCACCTTATGCTTTGTCCATCATTCCATCGGAGCATCGTAAAGACATCCTAGAAGGTTTCACCGATGACCATCAGCCATGTTGACGAAAATCCATGATGACATCACCTATCCACCTCATCACCATGTCATCGCTCCATAATCCACAACAGGGATGTGGATTACCGTTCATCCAATCTCGTCATGCCACATGTCTACTTCAACATCCTTTGTCATCTCATACCCTAGTTGGGTCCCACCAATACTTTGCACCGTCTGATCAACCAACCTTGAATCCTACAGTTGATCAAGCAATATCGCACAGTCACTTCAAACCTAAACTTTAGAACCTCTAGTCGGAGGTTGTAAGGTTATGAAAACCCGCGACTTGCCGATATCATTATGTTAGGTTGTCGGAGAGACTCCAAGATGAGTCCCACTGAAACCATTCACTCTCACTGAAATGTCTGCACTTCACACTAATCATCGAGCGTCATTGGGACAAAGACTGGTGTCCCACCGATACTACACACTCATGTCGATGAACCTGTTACACACCATCACCATTGGGTCATCGCTGGGACATGGAACATGGTCTCGCCGAAATCCAAATCTCTCGCCGATGAACCCCATTCTAGAACATGGTCCTACCGATGAGGAAACAACACCAACTAAAGGGGAGGTGGAGCGCGATGCACCTACATCATTATGTTACATTTTTCTTCATATCATCGAAACCTATTCCATTTTTGACATGCAGAGCTCTCTGACTTCCCAATATCTAATCTAGGGTTTCAATACTCTTTCCAAACTTCATATGCAACTGCTAATTCACTTTCTTAAGCTCTTTTCTTATTGTCATAATTTTAGCTTCCAATTTCTCACAGTCTTTATCTCTTGATAGCAACTTTTCTATCAAAACTTCTTCAATCCTTTTTGCTTATTTTTCTAGGTCTTCAAATCAACATCTTTTCTACTTTCTTCAAATCCTGAGATACCTTTTCTTTAGCCTTCACTTCTACAATTTTTTTCTTCAACCTTTTGATTTCTTTTCCAACACACATCAATTCTTCCATAAGATCTACTTCATCTTCGTTGTTTTTGAAATCCATTTCAGCATCTCCTTCAACAGTCTCAAAAAGCCATGAACACAGCTTTATCTTTTTCATCTCCAAAGATATATTCATCTTCTTCTTCAATAGAGTACAGTCTTCTTCTTAATTAGTGTAGAAACTCTTATGTTTCCTCTAACCTTTATACCTTCTTTGAAATGATTTCTTTCAATTCTTGTGCTCAGCATTTTTAGAACTCTTATAGGGACACTTAGCCATAAAATGTCCTAATTCACTGCAATTAAAACACTTAAAAGGTAACTTTTCTTTGTACTTATCGGAACCTCTTTGTAATTTCCTGATTTGCTTCTACTGGATCTGATCCAATATTGGAATCTTGATCAACCTACTTCTTAGATACTTTGAAAGCAACCTCTTTCCTTATAGAGTCTTCACTTTCAAATATCATCTCAAATGCAGTTAGAATTCCATTAAGTTGTGTTGGTGTGAAAGGGGTATTTTATCTAACTAGTTTAGTTACTAGCTAGTTATCCACTTAAGTTCTCTTTACACTGTCTTAAGTTTACATAGGGATAAGGTTGTTGAGCTTTAATGACCCTGAGTTTTCACACCTCATACGATGACAACACTAGCCATAATCTTATTACATCCTCTCTCTCCCCTTGGCCTATAAAACCAATGGGTTCCCTTTGTAATCACACAGTGCCATTCATTCAAATTCTCAAGCTCATTGAAGCTTTACATTCTCTTGAGAGGAATATAGTTTCATCTCTTATTTTGTATTTGTTTTCCTTCATTCATTTGCATCTTGGGTAGGTTATTTAGCCAAATCTTACACATGGTATCAAAGCAATTGTGAATTGTGGTTAGCAATATTTTAGAAAATCTGGGAGTGTAGAGCTGTTATTTTTCAAAGCACATGAATATGCTCTTCTTTTGCATCCTTGGATGATCTAGAGAATCAGAAAAAATATGGAGAAAATATCAATTTTTGGGGTTTCAAACATTGACTTGTCAATTGTAGGTTTTTGAAGCTTCCTGGAGAAATTTTGAGCTCACCATTGAGTTCAGAGTAGCTAAGAAAGTCAATTTTGTCTTTTATTTCGTCTCAATCAAACACCGGAGGCCAAATCTACTGGAATTTGAAGTGGAAGGTTCATTGCCAAACCCAATAAGGAACTACCATTTCAGAGCATTCTGGGTCAAATCTGACCCTGCCATCACGTTTAAAAGACCCTGAAATGCTAAAATTGACTATTAATTTGCCAATTTTAATTGAGATTGAAAAATAATAAAAAAATTTATTTGGGAGCCATATAGCCCCCATGGACGTATCAATCCAAACCTTTTTTTAAAAAAATTTTGAGTTTTATTGATAAAAGTAGGTTTAAAAAAAAAAATTGCAGGCCACACCTTATGGATACGTAGGTACCCACATAAGGTCTCGCGCCCCATAAAGGTGGGGCAACATAAAAGCGCTCCTTTGTGGGCACAACTTTTTATGAAAGGGATTTAAATCCTCTAAAGCTTTCATAAATCTTTTTATTAAAACCCCTACATGGGGAATGGTGGAGGCTTTGGCCCCACAAATAATTTAATTTTTAAAAAGCTTTACAATTAAAGTTCGTGAGGGGTGTGGGTAGGCCTTAGGCCCCCTCGACAAAATGACAAAAAAATAAATAAATATTTTAAAAATAATGTTTTTAAGTTTTTCTTTAATTTTTTATTAAAATCCTTTTAAAATAAAGCTTTTAATTAAACTCTTAATTAAATAAAACTTTTAAAAAAATCTTTAATAATTTTTAATAATTTTGTTATTTATTAATAAGGTTTTTAAATTCAAAACATATAATTTTTATTTTTTTAATAAAGTTTTTAAAAAAATGATTTTTCTTTTTAGTATTTTTAATAATTTTTTTTAATTAAGTTTTCTTTAAATAATATTTTCTTTAATAAGTAAAATTGGAAAACTTTTTTCTTGATTGATCGCCAAGCTTTGAATTGTACCATTCATGGTGTTCTTCCATCTAGCAACCATCAGGGGCCAGTTGTTCCTTGATTTCATGTTTGGATTCTTCATCAAAGTTTGCAAATTTGCATTACTAATGTTGTCCAAATGACTCTTTTATGTAAAAGATGTAAATGCACTAAAATAAAGTGCAACAATGTTGTCACTTCAGTGTAATCTTCCAAATCTTTCTTATTGCAAGCTTCTTAGGATTGATCTATGTATCAAGTGTTAGTTCCTATATACACAACAAATGCAACAGATGGTTACCCATGCATTTCAATGTGATAGACTAGATACAATATAGACAATCATGTTATGGAAGCAATCTCTTTGTACTCAGAGGATCAGGTTCTACATCCAGAGACTTGGTACCTATATTTTCAACTAATTTATAGTTGAGTAGTGTCCACAATCAGTGATACTCATACCGACTATACCAAATCTATAATTTTGAGCATTTGAGAGTATCCAGTTGATACTTGTGTAGTGGTCTATTTGATTTTGATCTTATTCTTGTTGCAATGTGGGATTCATTAGCAGTTCTTCATTAGCAAATACAACTTCATCTATTTTTTGGAGTTTGGAGATCAGTGGTTAGGAGTTTTGTTCTCAATGGGCTTTCTCCTTTCCTATTTTTATAAATGGGTACATTTAGATCCTCTTGCTCCATCTTCACATTTATATGTTTCCATAGTGATAGATTCTACAAATACTCATGAGTTGACAGTTTCAACTCAGTCTCCATTCATGTTGACATCTTCTACAGTTGTACCTAATTCTTTATATCAGTTCTTGTCATCATTTGGCATCTTTTGGAGTAGCATTCCAAGGAGGACTTCGCATCATCTTTGGTCGATGATCTACTTAGTCTTCACGTTGTTCTACATCATCCCCTTCTTCAGTTAAGATTGGGACTCTTGACATTGTGACATTTGAGCCAATTCCAAAGACTTATTCCTTTCAAGAATGAGAATATATCCTGCATGTATCATTTTCTTCCTAAGGGGAAGAATGTTGTTCAATTATCTTGGACCATCTTCAAAGTTCTATGTCGAACATCCACCATCAGTACAAGATATTGTACATTTAGGGGGGTTCACTTGATCTTTCCTATTTATTCTCTCTTATGGGGGGACTTTTTCCTCACATGGGTTTTGTCCTTCACATTTTCTCAAGAGCATTTTCTTTGTTTTTCTCTCTAAGTTGGAGAGGAGTTTTATCCCACTGGGTTTTCTCCTTTTCTCCATTTCTAAGATATTTATATGTACATGGGTACCTCATCAGCCCTAGTAGCCAAGACCCATGTTTGCATCTTTGCATTGTATACTACTTCCTAAGTTGCAGTTAAAGGGGTTGTTGGTGTGAAAGGGGTACCTTATCTAACTAGTTCAATTACTAGCTAGTTATCCACTTAAGTTCTCTTTACACTATCTTAAGTTTACATATGGATAAGATTGTTGAGCTTTCATGACCTTGAGTTGTCACACATCACAAGATGACAAAACTTGTCATAATCTTATTACATCATCTCTCTCCCCTTGGCCTATATAACCAATGGGTTCGCTTTGTAATCACATACCATTCATTCCAATTCTCAAGCTCATTGAAGCTTTGCATTCTCTTGAGAAGAATACAATGTATTCTTGCTCATCTCTTATTTATGTATTTGCTTTCCTTCATTCATTTGCATCTTAGGTAGGCTATTTAGCCAAATCTTACAAGTTCAATCAACTTCAAAGTATTCATATCCTTAGCTTCTTCAATAGCAAACACTTTAGAATCAAACCTTCTAGGGAGAGATCTGAGTACCTTTTTCACAACATTCTTTTCCTTCAAATTCTCACCAAGACCTCAAATAGAGTTGACAACTTCATCAACCCAGAGTAGGAATGTGGCAATAATCTCATCTTCTTTCATCTTCAAACTTTCAAATTGAGATTTATGGGTTTGCGGCTTTACCTCTTTGACTTTGTCATCACCTTCATAGATGGTCTCCAATTTATCCCATATTTCCTTTGTTGTTTTGCATTGCATTACTTTCACAGATTCAGAGTTAGTCAATCCACATAAAATAACATTCCTTGTCTTAGCATTGAGTTCAAAATCCCTTTTTTTGACCTAATCCCTAGGAGGGTTTTTAGTATTTCATATCCCTCTATTATTGACATCCAGATGTCCATTCCTAAAGCCATCAAATAGGACTACATCCTAACTTTCCAAAATGCAAAATTGGATCCATCAAAGAGTGGTGCTTTATTTCCAAAGAATCCTTCCTGACTAGCTGAGTGTACCATCCCAGAACTACCTTAAGTTGTTAGGCTTCTTCAAAGGAACTTGGCTCTGATACCAATTGAAGGGCACACAATCTACTAAGAGGGGTGAATCAGTAGATCAAATCTATTTAAAATTCTTAACTCAAATGCACATATCAGAAATGAAACATGAACCAAAGCAGAAAACTAATGACCAAGGAAAAACATACGCACACACATCTACACAAGTGAACACCAAATTTACGTGGAAAACCTAAGATGGGAAAAACCACGATGAGAATAACTACTTGGATCTACTGTCCAAATCTAGCCTCACAATGTTGAAATGTACAAGTGCATTTTACACACTGAAGTAGTCCTGTTAGTGTAGGGTTTTTATTTTCCTTATGTTTGGGGTATTTTTTCCTACACATATTATTTAAGCTTGCTTAGGTTTATTAGGTGTGGTTAATATGAGGACACGTGGCAAAATACAACAACTACATGTGTCACTCTCTCCCCACACATGGGTAGTTGAGTTACACATCCTCTTTTGGCTTGTTGTGCCACCTCTCATAACCACAACTTTGTTTTTACCTGATTAGTTTATGGGGTAGTTGGGTTTCTCACCCTCTTTTGGATTTATGTCCTCTTTCCTTTTATGGGTAGTAGGTTAATGCACCTCTTGGATGTATTTGCCCTTATTTTCTATTATTGAGCACTCTCCTCTCACCTTCACTACTCCGGAACTTCAACTAGTTTCGGCATTAGTTCGGTGATCATTCTGTGAGAGTGACAAGAGTCTTCTCAAAATTCTCTTGCAATGTTGTCTCTATTTTCTCTCTTTCAGATTTCTTCTCCATTCTACTATTTTGATTTTCAATCACTTGTTGAGTGGAGTGCATATGATCTACTACCGACAACAGATCCTGTCTCGGTTATTGCAGAATTCAACATTGCAATCAGAGCCGTGTTGTCTGGTATAGTTCATTTTATTATCTAATTTTTTTGAGAGATTTGAGACTAATATAGAGCTAATATTTTTCTCAAAAACTCAGTATGATTTTCTCTTGCATCTTTGAATGATCTGGAGAATCAAAACAGTTTAAAAAAAAAATAAGCATATATTTAATCTGGTTTACATATATTTGTTCCTGTGAGATCTGGGTGATTTGCAACTTTTTGGTAATATTGGAGGCTTTTCAGCATTTCCAGAGAGTCCAAAAGGTTTAAGGAAGTCAAAATTGACTTTTATTTCACCAAAATCAGAGATTGGAGGATACAGTAAAAAAATCAGAGATTAAAAATTGAATTTTTTACTGGAGCCATTTTCATTTTGGCTTCAAAAATCTGGCTTTCACTCATTTTTCAGAAAAAATAATTTCTGGGTTTTGTTCCCAGCATCGAAAAACCATCTGGGTAGTCATTACATTTTGCATAAAGTTGATAAATTGTGCAGAAATCAACTCAGAAAAAGGCATGAGTCGTTTTTCATAGGCAAATTTTGCAGCTTTTTTCAAAATTGCATAACTTTTTCCTTGGGTGTCAATTTTTCGCAAACGAGTACTTGACGGAAAGCTGGAATCGAGACCTTTCCATCCACAAGGTTTGAGTAAAAAATTATTTCTTCAATCAGATATTTCAGGTTGAAGCTGTTGTCTTTTTTTATCTTCAGTAAGTCATTTCTTTCACTTTTGTAATCCATTTTTCAAAAAGATAAAGTGTTGGAAAGATATTGAAGAGTAAAACACAGCTGCAAAGTTATTTTTCTAGATTTTATTTGAAGATTAATTTGTATCAAATATTGTAATTTTGGCTATTAAGAGCCTTTAAAGCTTTGTAATCTGGAAAATCCTTGTAAAAGCACTAATCATAAAGTGCCAACATTGTAATATCTGGGGGGGGTAATTTTTGATACTAGTGGAAAGGGGAAGTGTCTCTTGATGTCTCTATTGTGCATTCATTTAAAGTGAATTTTTTGTATCAATCTTGGGGGGATTATACAAACAATTTGTAATCATGAACTGAGATAAAGTTCCAAAATTGGGGTTTAATCATGGATATTAGTAATGAATTTCACAAATCTGTTGTAAGGCTAAATTCAGAGAACTATTTTTTTTGGAAGAAAGGGATAAAGAATCAATGCATTGAGCAAGATCTACTACCCTATCTCCTTGGACTTGTTCCTGAGCCAAGCGACTATGATAAGAGGAATGCATGGTTTAACAACAATGACATGGTCTATGGACTAATATGTCTTACTATATCTGAGGATATTTTGCATCATATTGAGCATACTGAGTGCCCTTTCACTGCGTGGACCATCATCCAACAGTTGTATGGAGATATTGAATCTTCATCTGAAAGTGATGCTTCCTTGGATGACCAAGCAGCTACTGAGATTCATGATGCCTCTTCTCAAGTGGAAATATCTTTATTGAATGATCAGCTCATTGATACCCCTTCACCATCTACTGTTGCTACTTCAAATTCCAGTGTTGCTTCTTCGAAAGCTTCCAGTGATTCTTTGCAGCAAGACATTCATTGTCTTTCAGATTCGACTTTGGATGATCTCTTGATAGGTATTTCAGACTTGTTTATAGAGACACATATTGCAGATTTGGGAGACACTATTGATGATATTCATCTTCTCTACAATGAAGTCAAATTTTCTTCAAATGTTGTGAGGGGTCACTTTGACCCTCTTCATTCTCTACATGATCATTCCTTACAATTTGACATGAGTGTGGATACTTTGGATCATCATTTGGAGAAGACATCTTCAGAGGAGATACTTGAGTCTTTGGATTATGCTCTACATCAATCTCTAGGAGATTCTGATTTGTCATCTTCAGCAATGTGGCCTAGAATGCCTGATTTGATTATGGCAGCCTTCAACATCAAAATGGGGATACTTGAGTCAACTTCAGAGACTTCATTCATTCTGCACATTCTTCCTACATATTCCTTTCAGGAGTGGGGAAATAGCTTGCATACACCTTTGGTTTTGTTTCTTCCTAAGGGAAGGAACATTGTTCGATGATTGTGAACCACTTTCTACATCTAGTTTCGAGCATCTACCATTGGATCTCTTTGGGGGGGATTCTTTGTCCTTCCACTTCATTTCTCTCTCTATTATGGGGGGGCATACTTCCTTTTTGTGGGGGGGCTTCTTCTTTTGGGGGGAATATCTATGTACATGGGTACCTAACATGGCCTCATTTGTCGGGAACCATCTTTTCACCCACCTAAGCTACGCTTAAGGGGGGGTGTTAGTGTAGGTTTTTTATTTTCCTTATGTTTGGGGTATTTATTTTTTCCTACACATATTATTTAAGCTTGCTTAGGTTTATTAGGTGTGGTTAATATGAGGACACGTGGTGAAATACATCAGCTACATGTGTCACTCTCTCCCCACACATGGGTAGTTGAGTTACACATCCTCTTTTGGCTTGTTGTGCCACCTCTCATAACCACAACTTTGTTTTTACCTGAGTAGTTTATGGGGTAGTTGGGTTTCTCACCCTCTTTTGGATTTATGTGCCACCTCGCTCTTGTCTTCACTTGAGGAGGTTATGCCACATGTCTTGTCATTTACCAAGTAGGTAAAACCTCCCACCTTTTATGGGTAGTAGGAGTTAATGCACCTCTTGGATGTATTTGCCCTTATTCTTCTATATATTGAGCACTCTCCTCTCACCTTCACGAACTCCATGAACTATGAACTTCAGCTAGTTCAGCTGATTCAGCTAGTTCGGTGATCGTTCTGTGAGAGTAACGAGAGTCTTCTCAAAATTCTCTTGTAGTGTTGTCTCTATTTTCTCTCTTTTAGATTTCTTCTCCATTCTACTATTTTTATTTTCAATCACTTGTTGAGTGAAGTGCATATGATCTACTACCGACAACATATCCTGTCTCGGTTATTGCAGAA
>VDFB02193867.1:96609999-96781217 GCA_007258455.2 Sequoia sempervirens
ATATCGTCGGAAAGCTGGTTCAACGAACTTCACAGTGGTGTAGGTGAATTTTCCATATTTTTCCATTTTTTGCCAATTTTTTCAGCTTGAAGGTACAAGTGCATTTATTGCTTGTTCTTGATGTAACTTTTGCCAACGAAGTCGAAATTTGGCAAAAATTTTTTTGAAATTGATCAGAAAATTGCAAGAAATCTGTTTGTAACCTCTGTTTTCAGCTTTGCAAGCTCCTTATTCTAAAAAATTGTAAAAATCACCGTGTGTTATAAACGGTTGATTCGAGCTTGTCACTTGTAAAATTGCAAAAAATTGTTCATTGTAATTTGCTGGGGGGGTTGCAAAATCAGTTTTTAATACATTCTGGGGGGGTGAAAGGCACAATTTAAGTGCCACATTGTCCTTTTCTTTTGGTTATTCATGGCGGATCTAAGGAAAATTGAACCACTCACTCCACATAATTATCATACATGGAAGCTAAAAATGACTCAGTTGTTACAATCTAAGGGTCTATGGCCAATGTTAGATGCAGAACAACCTGAATTTACAAGGGATTATGAAAAGTTTGTCCATAGATGTAAAATGGATGAAGCAAAAGGGCCCATTGGATTACATGTATATGATAATTTGTTGTTTCATATTTCGGAGTGCAAAACACCTAAGAATGTTTGGGATAAACTTGAAGAATTGTATGGTAAAACAAATCATTTCAGATCCTTGCAACTTCAAGCAAAACTACAATCCCTTTCTCCAGATGCATTTCCTTTAATTCAGGATTTCCTTGCACAATTCAAGATGATTTTGTCACAGTTGAAAGGATGTGGACATGATGTATCTAGTTATGAATGTATCTTCTTGGTTCTGTCTAAGTTAAAGGGCCCTTATCAAGTGTTTTCTTCTACTTTCTATTCAACTATGGATGCAATTGGGAAAGATTACAAAATTCCTACATTTGAGTTGTTTTGTGAGCGTCTTACTAGGGAGGAAGCCAAGTTAATTCAGTTGGATGCCTTACCTAATTCTAAGAATCATGCTCTAATGGCTCAATCATCCAAGGGTAAAGGAAAGAACAAGAAGAAGCCCAAAGCAGAATCATCTTCTAGTAGTGAAGAACAATCCAAAGTCCACTCAATCTCCTTCTTCTTCTACCTCTGGAGCTTCTTCTTCCAAGTCCAAGAAAAAGAAAGGAGATCCTTGTTCATTTTGTGGAAAAATTGGGCATGATGCATCTCATTGCTTTAAGAGATTAGAGGCCTTGGAGGAAGCTATGAAGAAGCACAATATTTCAGTGGCTAAGCCTTCTTCCATGGGAAAAGGACAAGCTCTTTCAGCATGAGCTATGCATTCACCTTCAGATAGTTGGATTCTTGATTCAGGTGCTTCACATCACATGACCAATTCACGTGATCTTCTTGATTCCATAGTTCATACTTCTACTTCTCATATTACAGTTGGGAACTCTTCACACATTCAAGTTTTGGGGACAGGCTCCGTTCAGATGCTAGATGGGTGCATTGAGGATGATCTTCTTGTTCCTGATATTTCAGCGAATCTTCTTTCCATATATCAGATTTGTCATTATGGATATGGGAAGTCAGTTGAGTTTACTCCACAAAATGTGACTATTAGACAGTTGTAGGAACATGAGAAGGTTGTTGCTACAAGGATAGTTGATCATGAGAATCATTTGTATCGATTTGATGGATTTGATTCTTCATCGAGTTCATGTTTTGTTGCTCATGCTGATTCAATGAGCAAGCTTTTGCATGAGAGCTTTGGGCACTTGAACTACAAATATCTTCAGCAAATGCAAGCACATAACTTAGTGGTTGGTCTTCCAAAGATCACTTGCACAAATGGTATTTGTCAAGGATGTGTTCTTGGCAAGCAACATCAAGATTCTTTTCCTAAGGGTCAAGCTACGCGTACAACATCTCCCCTTGAGTTGGTCCATAGTGATCTCATGTCATTCCTAACTCCTTCTTTTGTAGGGGCTAAGTATGTGTTCACATTCATTGATGATTTTTCTCGCTGGACATGGGTCTATTTTCTGAAGCTCAAGAGTGAAGTCCTCACCAACTTCAAGACCTTCAAAACATTTGTGGAGAAGTAGTCATTTTTTTCTCTTCAACAGATACACACAGATAATGGGGGGGAGTATGTCAATCAGGCATTTCAAGATTTTTGTAGTGAGCATGGTATTCTTCATCAACACATAGTTCCTTACACTCCTTAGCAGAATGGTGTGGCAGAGAGAAAGAACAGGACTCTCAGGGAAATGGCCAATTGCATGATTCATTCTAGGTCCATGGCTCCTGCCTTTTGGGCCGAGGCTGTCAATTGTGCCAACTATATTTAGAATCGTATGCCCCACAAGGCAGTGTGAAATATGACCCCTGAGGAGGCTTGGTCTCATCGCAAGCATAATGAATCCTTCTTCAAAGTATTCAGTAGTGAGGCTTGGGCATTCATTCCGAATGGTCGGCATAAATCCCTAGAGAAGAAGAGTCAGGGGTACATCTTTGTTGGCTATTGTGAGGATGTGAAGGCATATAGATTGTTTAATCCTAACACATGAGAGGTACATTTCTGACACGATGTTCATTTTTTTGAGACCTTCACCCAGCCAGATCCTCCTTTGACTTCTTCATCACTACCTACTCAATCTTCTTCAGATGATGATACTTTACTACTTGAAGAAGATTTTGATGATGGTCTTGATGAACCTCCTCCTCATTCACCCACTAGGCCACGATGGGCTTCAGTTACTCTTCAAGAGGCTGATCCTCTTGTTGGAGATCCCACAGACACTCACCGCACTCATTCTCAAACTTCTGGAATTAGTCTTTTGAGTCATGCAGTTTCAGATGATCCTTAGAAGTTTTTAGATGCTTCAGGTATTCTAAAGTGGGATAGTGCTATGGATGATGAGTATTCTTCTTTGATGAAGAATCATACTTGGGATCTTGGGCCTCTTCCTAAGGGAAGAAAGTTGGTTTGATGCAAGTGGGTGTATCGTACCAAGTATGCAGCAGATGGTTCCATTGACAAGTACAAGGCTCATCTTGTTGCAAAGGGGTTTTCTCAGGTTGAAGGAATTGACTATTCTGAGACCTTTGCTCCTATTGCCAAGATGGATTCTATTCGCCTTTTCCTTGCTATAGCTGCATCACAGGGATGGTCAGTGTTTTAGATGGATGTGAAGAGTGATTTCTTGCATGGGGATCTTCATGAGGAGATCTATATGGAGCAGCCACCAGGTTTTGTGCGGGACTCTTCACTTGTTTGCAGGCTTTGACACTCATTGTATGGTCTCAAACATGCCCCTCGGGCTTGGTATGAGACGATGGATAGTTTCTTGCTTTCTTCCAGCTACACTCACTGCCATTCTGATCCCACAGTTTATACATAGAGACATGGAGAGGATCTACTTATACTTGTGCTCAATGTGGATGATTTGATTCTCACAGGAAGTTCTACTTCCATGATTCAGAGTACACAACGAGCATTGATGGAGCGATTTGATATGACCGACCTTGATCTTTTGCATTACTTCCTTGGTTTTTAGGTTCATCAGACTTCTGAGGGGATCTTCATTTTCTAGCAGAAGTATGCTCTTGATTTGCTTCAGAGATTTGGCATGGTTGATTGCAAGCCTGCCCCTACTCTATTCCAGTCAAGTGTTGTATTGTCTTCTAGTTGCACCACTCCTACAGTTGATCCTACCTTGTATCGATAGTTGGTTGGCAGTCTTTTGTACTTGACACATAGTCATCCTGATATTTCCTTTGCAGTTGGACTTGTCTCTCGCTTCTCATAGGAGCCTCATGAGAGTCATTGGAAGGCTGCCAAGTGTATCTTGAGATACATTTAGGGCACTACTCATTTTGGCATTCACTACACTTTAGGTGCATCTTAGATTGCAGGCTTCACTAACTTAGATTGGGCTGGTGATGTCAATGATCAGAAGTCTACTTCTGGCTTTGTCTTTTTCCTTGGTTCTAGTCCGATTACATGGTCATGCAAGAAGCAAACTGCTATTGCATTATCATCGACAGAGGTTGAGTATCGAGGTGTCGTGTTGGCTAGTCAGGAGGTTTTGTGGCTTTGTCAGTTGATGACTGAGTTTGGATTCCCTTCCACTCAGCCCACTACTCTCTGGTGTGACAATCAAAGTGCCATTCATATTTCATGCAACCCAGTGGAGCATCAGCAGACTAAGCATATTGAGATCCACATGCACTTCATTAGGCAGCTCATCCAGGATGGTGTTCTCAGCTTGGAGTACTTTCCTACAGATCAGCAGGTTACAGACATCTTCACTAAACCTTTGGCATCACCTCGTTATCTTCAGTTGCGATCGATGCTTGGGGTGAAGGAAGTTGTCCTTGGGGGGTCTTGAGGAGTCCTCCTTCCTTCATTAGTTTTCTTTGTTTCTTTCTCTCTTTTGGAGAGGAATATTCTCCCACAAGTTTTTTCTCCTTTTCTCCGCTTGTGAGAGTTTTTTGTTTTGTACATGGGTACCTCATCAGGCCTAGTTGTCGGGACCCATCTTTTTCATTACGCATTGGTTTGTACCTCCCTAAGTTGCACTTAAGGGTGTTGGTGTGAATAAGTCTTGTACCTAGTTTATTCCTTTACTAGGGACTTAGGGGACTTAATTCACATGTTAAGTTTACTTAGGATATTAGTTGTCATATCTAGATAAGTATTAGTTGTCTTATCTAGAATTTCCACTTTCCTAGGTAGTTATGAGTTAGTTGTCTCATGTGATAGGATTAAGACACTTGTCATGATCTTGTCTTATCCTATCTCTTATCCTTTCCTTTATAAGCAAGGCATCTCTAGCATATTTAGTAATATATTGCATATAGCATTGTATTGTATTGCATTGATCATATTGTATCATACTGCAATCCTTGTTTAGTGGAATAACATCTTCCATTGTTGCTTCTCTCTATTTCTTGTGGAGGTTCTCTGGTGTTGTAGATTGAAGATCTTGGGTTGATAACTCCAACATATATTTCTTTGTGAAGTGGTGTAGATCAAAAAAATAATACACTGTCACACTAAATTGGTAGTTCTAACACTTAGTTAGATTTCTGCACAATTGATCTTTCTAGACCAAATATTATTGCACAAATGATTTCCACAATACCTTAGAAACATGTTTAGGATTGATCAAAGCGATCCACAACAATGTCGACATCAATGACAACACTGTATTACATTTATTATGAACTTTCTCCATGCTCATGTTTCCAACTAGCATCATCAATGACAATCTCCTCAAACTTCCAACATTATGGGCCCACACTGTAACTTATGTTAAATAAATCTAGGGATCAACTTTTTAAAATAGACATAACTAGAATATTAAACTATAAGATGTAATAGTAATCACAAAATCATATGAAATCCAACCTCCTTACTTCCTCCACTCTCCAATAAGCCCTAGATGTATGTCATGTATACTAAAGAATTTTTTTTTTCCAACTTCCTAAAGCAAAGATACGAGAGTGTGTATCTATTTTTACATAATAATTTATTTTTTGAATGAATAGTATAAAGTTAACTAGGATTTCATATAGATATATGATTTTTTTGGCCATTAGAAACACCAAATTATTAACTTTATGTTTCTAAGGTAAATGAATTGTATAAGAGGGTATTGATCAAATATATATATGAAAAGACTTAAATTTACTACCACTCAAGTTGTCATATCTTAATTGAGTTCTCATAATCCATAAATCAACCATCCTAGACTTTGAGTTATCCAACTATTCTACTTATATGAGTGAATAATCAAAGTTTCCTTTCAAAGCTAATTTTAATTATAACAACTTTCATGTAATGGTGGCCAAAGATAGAAGAGAAATAAGAATGACTTGGGTATACTAATCTATATATAAAGAAAAAATAAAATACACTTTTTAAGAGTTAACTAATTATTAATATTATTTTTTGATTGAAATATTTATAACATATATATGAGATTATGTATATTCTCATTTTTGTGTGTGCTAACATTTTTAATTAATTAATTCTATCATGATAAATTTATTTGTATATATTATTATTATTTTAATATATAGTCCATTACCTATAAACCATTAAACTGTACTATCAATTCATTTGTTTAATTATTTAGCTTGTGTTGTAAAGATAGCCTCATAAGTCACCAATATCTTGTATAATCAAGATTTCTAAATTTGTGCACTTACCTCTCATTACATATATAATGGATGAGAATTCTCAACATCAAAATTGTGAAACAAAGCTTTATCCATAAATGCAAATGTGATGTTTAACTTATTTTGATAGTCTAATCATTTACACCACTATCTAAAATGTCAAGGCATTTTCCACTAGTCAATTGAAAACGATTAAATTGGTATCTTACCTTCAAAGGAGTTTAAGTTTCCCACAATCTTTACATATTTCACTCATTACCCTACATCAAAATATTTTGGTAGCATTTGTATATACCGCTCAACATGAAGGATTATTTGATATTAAAATGTAATGCTACTATGTCAATATATTTAGATATCAGATTTTATATCATTGACGTGAATCCAAGATATAATGTTGAATATAATATGATGCCACATACAATTTTATAGTGTAATACATAATTCATATTAAAAAGGAAATTTTAATGCCAAACACAATATATCATTTTTGGATATCAACAATAAAACAATAAAACAAATTAAATGATAACACATAATCATTGAGATCTACACTAGTAAAAATAATCTATACGTTACTGTATAGAAAGTATATCATGACCCACAGACCCACAAAAGCCAAATTGAATACCAAAATATTTGATCTATTTCATAGAATGATGCAGCACCAAATAAGATCATTTCTACCTAAGAAGTCTATATGTTCTATTTCTAATGGTATGCTAATACCATATTCAACTTGAGAATTATGTTAAGTAATTTTTAGATTCGATTGTGTGAGAATTTTTTGCATCAACGTTTCAAAACACATTTCGTAATCCATCATCAAGATCGCATTGAATTTCTATTATGCGTGAACATCAAATGCATTCACCAAAGGGATGTCTTACAAAATATAACCATGTGCGAGGAGGAACTTTAAAAGGTTGGTGGAATGAAGAGAGGATGTGAATGATAAAAGGCATATAAAACAGAGACAGAACTTCTCCCTCACGATTGGTGGGCAAAAGAAAATTTGATGTGAAGTGATTCACTTTGAGATTATGAACTTTTTATGACTTGTGTCGAATATATTCGTGGAGATCATAAGAACGTGTTAGACGAAAAGTAGAGAGCGTTCCAAATCCAATAACAGTTGAAACCCAGCTGCGAGGAATATAGTGACGTTTTCATGAGCCAACAAATCCAATCTCAACGTCATGCATGACAAATCAAGCAACGTTAAATCATGGAAAAGATCTAATTTTGTAATTAGATAACTATTCGAAAACTTTAATTAAACTTATTCTATCTAGATGGGTGTTGCATGGACTAAAGATAATTGTCTAGCAAGATCGGATAACAATGAATTTTACGTGTCGCTTCCTACTTTTCTTTTCAATAATTTGCACACAAGATCAGTTTCCTCCTTGCGTAGCTTGGATCGTCTCGCGCAGTTACATCAATCGGATTCAATGAAAGGCATCATACCTTACATTTACAAAGTTGTATTTAAGCAATGGAACCAAAAGAAATACATGAATACTACTACTTCTTCGAGGTGGGTTGTTTTCCAAAGATTCGAAATGCTCTTAGAGTTTATTGAGCGACTTACCGGATCTTTGTTTTATCCTTCTCTTTCCCACTTCCGTGTCCTACCATTGCTACAGATGGACTTTCACGAGATTTAAATAGGTCACATCTCTTAGACATTTGGGAAATATTCCTTTGTATGGTCTATAACTCACAATCCTAGAGATTATCTTGATAAGTAGGAGGTATTTTTCCACAGCGTGTCAAATTATGATATTGCTATCAGGATTCAACCGTGTAGTTTCGAGTCAAACTCGTTGACCCATGTTTCATGAGTAGTGGTTGGACCATTCGCTATCATGAGAGGTGGGTTCTTGTTGAACCACTACTCATGAAACATGGGTCAACGAGTTTGACTTGAAACTACACGGTTGAGTCCTGATAGCAATATCATATATCTATCTTGTCATATTTCAATTATATCCATCATTAATGTATAGATTGGCATCCAACAATATGAATATAATTAAAAGGAACAAATAGCATCTTTAAATAATTTAATTAAATCAGTTTATCTCATTTATTCATAATTATAAATATCTTTGAATAATAATATGCTTACTACTTATTTGAATTAGAACACTTGGAAAAGTCACTCTTACACTAGGAAGATTTCAATTCTATTAGCTTTCATAGCTATGACACACTATGAAATACCTATGCAAAAACATAATATGTGCCTACTCACACAAAAATGTGTGTCTATTTACACCATGCAAATCTTTAGCTAAGATAATTATGGATATACCCTATACCCAGAGTTGGACACACTCTATGTGCACTTTTTGTAATGGCCATAGCCCACCAAACCACATTCTTTTTCCTTGAGTGATCTTCATGCCCTTTTCCAAGTCATGCTTAAATACTTTATACAACTTTCAAGGGTAAGTTCTAACCATCACACCCTTTCACAACAATTTCCTTTTATTATTATTTAATAAATATAAGTATTCTTCCCTTTTAAAATAGTTTTCATAGATATTCTTCATTAATCTTCATTTTGTATGAAATCTAAGGTAGTGGAACAACTTCTTAGACTAATCTTGAGAGGAGGATTACGCAAAAAAATCACAACTTTACAACAATTACAAAAACTAAATATAAATAAACATAAATATCATTCATACTATAACATAGTAATACATGTGCAGAAAACCTTTTTAAAAAAAAACCACTCTAAAAGTTGTCCAATATATTATTTAGAAATCAACAAGATTACAATATATTCACAAAACAAGTTTTCACAAGATTATCACCAACCAAAGCTCTAGAGGAAACTCAACATCAATAAGTCTCTCACTCAACCTCTATCTCAAGCACCTAATATATACTAAGATAAAATACATGAAACCATCAAATGATATTTATAAAATCATGAGCTAAAACTATCCAAATTATCTCTAATCAAGTATTCCCTATGATGTGTCAAAATACACGCCAACACATATAACTCCCTCGTATAGATCTTTTTTGTGTCCAACACATTTTCACATTTCTCAATTCAAGAGAGAAAACTTTTAAAGGCCATAATTTTTATTGGAGAGTCAAATTGATGAACCATTTGAACCGTTGGAAAGATTTTAAAAATATCGATCAAGATATAACTTTTCCAATTATGACCACTTTCAAGCCAAAACTAGTCTTTAAGTGCCTTAAAATTAACCTTTAAACTTTTAAATTGGAAACTTCAATATCTTGAAAATTATGCATGATTTTGGGTCAAAAATTTACTAGCATATTTGTTTGGCTATTTTGTAGCTTTGAGGAGGATCCATATGTCATAAAACATGAACTTATTATAAATTGAAATGTGGGGAAAGGGATTCCCAAAGTTTTATTTGTGGGATTATAAAACTTAGGAATCTCCATAGGTGTCTTTCCCTAGGGATTTCATTAGGAAAGAGATCACAAGGTGTAAAGATTGCCTTTCAACTTCAATGGTGAATCAATTAAACCTAGATCTCAGTCCTTAGGAAAATAGTAAAGATCTGAAACTAAATTGAAATGATTTGAAGCACTCCAACTAAATGAACAATAAGACCTAATACATAAAATGAAAATTCTTGAATGTACAAAAATGAAAATGACAGTTTGCAAGAAAATTTGAGAAGGGTTTGATGGCATGTACCTATCACCAAAAGTTGTTTTTGAGGTCTGTTGAGGGACTCATTTTCCCTTGGCTGAATGGGTCTTTGTATGCCTTTCCAAAACTATAAAAAATGAATTTGTAGCCCTTTGTCTACACTTTACTCCTCTACCTGCAAATCTTCGTCTTCAGATTTGGACTTGCAATAAATTTTAAAATAGAAAATGTTTGTTTGATATTTAAACCCTAATAAAAGAAAAAAATATAATTAATGATAATGTGTGAACCCTAACCTTAAGTGTATCTAAGGTTGTTATGAGCTAAAATGTAAAGAAAAGCTACTCAAGTGCATTAGAGTATGATTCATATATGATAATAATAAGATTCACATAGGGAGAAGTAAAAACACCCTAAATAAATCTGAAACACAATGATACCTTGCTATAGATTTCTATTAGAATGAAGCTTAAAGATGAGAACACTAGGAAATAAATCATTAGGCTAGAGGAAATGGCCAAATGTATCTCCCACACCTAGAATCCATCATGTCTTTCTATTGGCATCAACGTTCAATCATGTGACAAAAGCTTGATCAAAATTTGCAAATGGACTTGAAGAACTACAATTACAAACAGTGTTGCTCCAAGACTCTGATTTTTTTTTGCTTGAATGTTATCTCGTTTTCATCTAGTTTGAAATGGTGAAAAGATTAGACTTTTATAAGCATTTCTATAATTTCTCAAATATTAGATCCTGATAGACGATATTTATAATTATAAATTGAGACCTTAAAATACCACCAAAAACATATTTAAAAATGGGTCATGGCACTTAAAGGGGACCTATATGGGTGAATGGGTCATGGACTAGAAGTCTAGGACACACATGATCCAAGTCAATTAATGTTTGAATGCAATTATTCAATGCATATTTCAATGTCAAAAAATAGGCCTTGTGATGCATAAGAAAGGGAATTAGGGCCTATTTAGGAAGGGTAAAAATGCATAAATGTAAGGTCACTAAAATAGGTCCAAACTAAGCATGAAATTGTACTATCAACTACAAGGGAGTACAATTTTCTACACTACATTTAACCCCCATTTTAGCGGCCATGTGGTCCACTACATGCATATGCAAGCTAAAGTACTTGAAAGTAAATCATGCTTCATAAAAGGATACTCATATTATAATTTATTTATGAATGGGGAGAATGAAGCTCCAAGTGTAGTTATCTACAAAACCACAATATTAGGAACCACATCCTACAAAACTGATTCGTTGGTTATTCAAAATCATCTTAAAACATGTTAAGCTTCTACAGAGAAACAAATTCAAGGGTAGATGTATTCTCCCTGACTTTTCTTGCTTTATGAAGGTGGAATCAAGGTAGCAATCTAACCACATCAAATTTCTAAGTTTTATGATGGCAATGGTTATGAGAGGGTTATGAGATCATAACACCATCTATCAGTAATAAATGAACGAGATCAGGGATCAAACTACAAACAATGTTTGCTAGCCCCCATTATGATGATTTTAGTGAAATGTGCCAATAAGAAATTTTACTATATGTTAATGCAAAATCATGTTTTTGACTATCATTTCAAGACATTTACCATTTGGAGATTTCCTTGTTGCAGATGAGTGAAGATGTTGAGCTGATGACCCTATGAGCCCCCAATATTAGAGGTCCTATGATCATGGATTGTAGATGGCATCATCCCATTGGAGGTGAGTTCGTTGTACCTTCTCCCTGTGATTTTCCTTACATTTTGTATTATTTTTTCCTTTTTCTAAACATCATGGGGAACCCATCCCATAATATCAATCCTATCCAATTTTGGAAACCCTATCCAAAATAGCAATCCTATCCAAAAATTGTGTGTCCACTATACCATTTGGGCAGAATGTGCAAGGGTAGTAAATTGCTTTGTTGTTAACTATTTGGTTGATTTTTTTTACTATATTACTAATTATTTTCTTTGCTTCTTTTAGATTCCACCATGTGCTCAAAGTGTCTAGGAGGATGACTATTCTCTTTCCTTTGCGATTAGGTTACCCAACTGACTAAAGAGGAACATGAGACACTTTTTTCTACTAGATTATTTTGGATATACCTCATGCTACCCATGAGGAATCATGATGTGATGGTGATGGCACTAGGAGAGATATGGGAATCAAATACTTGCACATTTCATCTCCCTATAGGGGAGATGACAGTGAATTGGAGGATGTACATCATATTCTTAGGATACCCATCTGGGGTGAGACCATCCACCTAGAGGAGGATCATACACATCAATAGATGAGGCATGAAATTTAGTATTATACTAGCTACTGTGTTTCATATGAGGATATTGGGGCTCCCATCAAGCTCCAATGGATACCATATGCTCGTTCTCTATTGATTCGGTAGATTAATGTGTGTGACTAGATTTTGCTAGCACTTGTGCCTGATCAATGAGGTGAACACCTCAAGGGAGGCCTCATTCATACCATTCGTGATATGGAACAACATCAAACCATTTTTGCATGGGGTCATAGTATTCTCACTCATATCTATTATGATCTAGGTTGATTTGTTTATCAAGAGCTTCATAGTATAGTGCATTGTACACTTCTTTAGGTGTGGGCCTTCAAGCATATCACATGCACTAGATCAACTGGTTTTCCTACCATAGCAACCCTTGACTATTTGAGAGGTTATAGCTATAATTTGAGATGAATTGGATAGTGTGGAGATCTACTACACTAGAGAGTCTTGTTTGATCACTTAGAGGAGGATGATATAGTATGGACACCATACAAGACTATACCACAATGGCCAGATCATACATGACAACTAACTAGGATGCAGAAGGATAGATTGTTGGTTGGATGGAATGACAATATTATTATTATTATGATCACATCATGCATAAGTTTGAGCAGGTTTAGATAGCACCTAGGCCATGACCTACATACTTGAGAGTTGCATGGGGTAGTACCAAGCTAGGAGACATCCAACATCCTACCATTGACAACATCATTTTCAATGACTTAGATGATGAGGACCAAGATGCACCCCTAGTATCTGATTTGGATGATGTAGGCACCACTATAGCCTATGAGAGATGGTGGGAAAGAGCATGACCTCCACACATCTTCCCTAAAGATCATCTCACATGTGAATTTGGACCTCTTCTAACTCATAGAGATGAGAGAGAGAGGATGTGGGAGTAGATGGTGATACTATGGATGATGATAAGGATCCTGATGAGCCAAAAAGGGCCATAGATGCCCCAGATGAGAGACTCACATCTCATCCTCATGTTACTTGAGCATAGATAGTGACTGTCGTAGGCACCTCATCCCATGAGCATAGAGAGTGCAACTATACTTCACCTACTACCCTTCCTACTCATGCGAGGAGTCCCAATAGGGCACCTATTATATATTATTGATATCCTGACTAGCAAATTGGCAATCCAAGTCATGATTTATCTTTTTAATTTCCATTATGTATTAATTATGATACATTGTTCTAACTTGTGTTATGATTTCTTTCTTACAATTGGGACATGAGAGTGGATAGAATTCTTCAATCAAATCACTATAGATATGGCACCACCTATGCCCCCACACCAAGCAATACGAGAGAAGCATAGACCACCACCCAGAATGGGGCACCATGCTAACCTATTTGAGCGCTTAGCGAGGTGGAAAATAGCTTATGAGGATACTATGAGGATGATTGAGGAGTTTAGAGCTAGGGAAGAAGACCCGAGAGCCACACATGAGGAGTTTTGAGTTGCTTATGAGGAGCTTCAAGCCACCTGGGTTCCTTCTGAGAGTGAGGAACATGTTTTCATGTGGTTGAAATTCAATAGGTTGTAGGAAAGGGTTACTATACTTCAAGTGGATAGTGATTAGATAGAAAAGAGCATGTTACAACACTTGTACACAAGGGTATTGCTATAGGTGAGGTATGAGGCCTTCGAGATCGGATGAGCTCTATGAGCCTCTCCCACTGCACTATCTCTCAATGAGCACCAACACTAGACCATAAGGAGTCTAGTAGCCATAGGCCTCACTAGATGTACTATGTTATATTACACCACATTTTATTACTGTGGTGATCATGTATATAATCTTTATGATCTTCTATATATATGAGTTCTTGTTTTGATTAGAGGTCAATGTGATCTATTGAAAAATATTGGTCAAATTAATTAATGATGCAATGTAGGGTAGGAAAACATCTCACCATCACCATTCAAAGGGATTCAATCCACTTTTCTCTCCCAAATCCAAATCTAGGCTTGGTTTCCAATCTTTCACCCTGTCTTCTAGTAGGTCAACAGGCCTAACTTTCCTGTCACAACTCTCAACTTTTCCAAAAAACCTTCACAAAAAATCACCAATTGAGGTACCCTTTAAGGCCCTCCACCACATATCTCAATTTCACCTACAACTCTTTTGGAACATCAATCCCAAAATTAGCTTTCAACGTTGAACTGGTCTTGAATTAGGCCTCTTTTCCAAAGTAACCCTCCTTATATCTTTAAACCACTCAAAGAAACCACTAGAAAATCACCAACCAGCCTTAAAAACCTCAGAATATCCCACTTTTAGGCCACAACTCACCTATTAAGATCCTTGTCCACAAAACCCTCATTTTCTTCACAATTTGCTAGGGTTTATTGTAAATCACATGCCCTGACCACTCATAAACTCAAAACCACTTCCAATAGGTTTATTCCTACTTTCAAAAACTCATTTCATCCTCAAATAGTGTTTCCCTCAAGTTTTTATGACTCTTCCTTCATTAACTCACACTTTTTCACCTGTTTTCACCCTCTAACAACTAGGGTTCCACACCTCATGACACAAATGACCTTTTCTATCCTCACAGACCTTGAAAACAATTCTAAATACACTTTATCACACACATTTCACTATGTTCTATCAAATCCTCAATCCCTTTCTTCAATTGACGCATTCTAGCCTTGCTCAAAAGGCTAAGTTTTTTTGAGTTTTTACCAGGGCAGCGTGGAGAAACTAACTAAATATCTTTTCCAAACCTAAAATATAACTTGTACACCTACTCCTAACTTAATCAGTCCCATTCCACCAAGAAATAGTGGGTACAAAAAGGTGGAATGGCCTGCCACTCCATTTTCACTATCAAAACACTAAACCCTTGTTTTACAGACCGCTTGGAGAAATTAGACCACCAAAAGCTTGTAACTCAATATAAATCACTCAAATCAACCTTAAAGAATTTCCAACACCTTTATCTCTCAATTCACATACATCACATATGAACAACCACCTATATGGAACCGTACATGGGCTGGTAATGAAGAAAAACACAAAAAAATGCAATAAAAACTGAGATATTCTATTAAAATCCTTCTCCAAACTCTTCAACAACCTTTACCATCAAGTCTAAAATAATATTTAAACATTCTCCAACCTCCTACAATGCCTAAAACTGCCTCTAGAACTACCTGATCCTTGACATTCCATGAATTTGCATTTTTGCTTTTTTACATTATCTCAAATTGACAACATTTGCAAACTAAGCAACATTTTAACCTACGACCCTACCAAGACTCATAAGACCATAAAAATATTACGAAATGTCCCATAATGGAATTATTTATCATTCTCATGACTAAATCACCTAACTAGACTCAAATTCATGAAATGGAACAACAAAGGTGCTATGCACCATTTAATAAATGTCACCATGATCTAATTTTATGAGATCTAACTTAAACACCTATGTTTACTTAGATATTACATGTTGATTAAATGTAATTGTGTTAAATTAAATTCCCTTATGATCTAATTTTGGAAATTAAAGGCATGTAATGATCTAACTTAACACAACACATATGATTGAATAGAATGTAAAAGAAAGTAATAATTCAAGTAAATTAACAATTACTCTATATAATTCAAGGCACACCAAGAATGTTTGCCAAGAATGAAACAATGCAAGATAAAATAGAAAACTATCTACTTAATTTAACAACATGCTTTAATATACATACTATTCAAAAGGAATGTTAAGTGTAATATCTAGGAAAATATGCAACATTGATAGGTTATTTGAGAGGTGTACCATCCATTTCAATTAATGTATATGCTCCAGACCCATAACTTTTATCAATTACATAAGGGCTAACCAGTTCGGACTAAACTTTCCTTTTTCACCCAGAGCAACATTAACATTACGTTGATTTTCATATAACACCAAACCCCCTTTGTTAAATGAGTGGGAATGACATTAAATCATTGTAATTGTGCTGCATTCTTTTGGAATAATCTTGGATATTCTCAAGAGAAGTTATATGATGTTCAACAAGCATTTCTTTGTTGTAATCATTTCTCTTTGTAGGTATTATCATCAATGAGGCCCCTAAGAGAAATTCACAATGAAGTAATTTCTAACTCCAAGGGCATTATTGCATCAACACCATAAACAAGTTCATAAGGTGTATTTCCTATGGATGTTCTAATACTTGCACCCGATAATGCCATAACACATAAGATAATTGAATGTGTAAATCCTTGTTATGGTTTACTTATTATTTTTTATAGAATTTATTCAAACATTTTGTTTGTTTCTTGTGCTTGACCATTAAATTGTGGGAAATAAGGTGCTGAAAAATGATGTTAAATGTGAATTGTTTCCAAAAAAATATTTACTTCATTTTTCTTAAACTATTGTCTGAAACTAATGTTGAAGGAAGACCAAATTAAGCAATAATGTTCTCCAAGATGAAACGATAGATTGTATCAACAGTCATGGATTGAAGAGGAATTGCTTCTACCCATTTTGTGAAGTGATTTATTATGGTAATTATAAACATATGTCCAAGAAAGGAGAGAGGGGAAATTTTTCCAATGCACAATATCCAAACCCCAAACCGAAAATGGCCAAATAGGAACTTGGGCGTGAAGTTTGGAAGCAGGAGTGTGAATCAAATTGTTATGCTCTTGACATTTGTGACACTTCTTGACATGATCAAAACAATCTTTTTCCATTTTTTTCCAAAATTATTCTATATAAATTAACTTTTGAACTAACAATCTTCCACCAAAATACCCCCCTGCAAGTACCCACATGAGCATCTTCAAGGGCTATAGGAATTGTAATTCTTTAAGGTTTCTAAGAAGGATAACATTGAAGGATTGTCTATATAAGACATCCACTAGGATTATATATCTAGTTGTGAGTTTTCGAATACAAGCTAGATATTGTTTTTAGTAGTTGGTTCAGGAAAGGTACCTTCTTTTAAATAATTGAATATTGATGTGTACCATTCACTAGAGGCTTCAATATTGGGAACTAATGCTTCTTTAATATTTTCATCTATTGATGGTTTTGTGACCATGTGGATTGTGAATGCAAAATCCATGGAAGGACCTTCAATAGAAACAATGGAAGCAACACTTGTCATTGCATTTTCATGTTGATTATCCTTTCATGAAACATTGTTGATGGTGTAAGATTCAAAACATTCTAGCAATATCATTGTAAGGTTTTTTAATTGGGTTAACTTATCATGTTTCATTTGATAAGATCCATTGATTTGTTTAATGACCAAGTGAGAATCACCAAATATGCAAATGTGTTGAAAACCTAAGGATAAGGCCACACATATCCCAACAATTATGGCCTCCTATTCCACAATGTTATTTGAAAAAATTTCACTATTTGGAGTGTATTACTATATGAAACTAGCATACAGCTCCTTCTCATTAGTGCCCTTTATAGGTCATGTTGACTATCCTTATTTTTTGTTTATCCATATTGGAGAATTCGATACCTGACAAGTTGTGGTGTTGTAAAATAGCACCCCATGAAAATTTCACACTTATGCATTTAGCCCATTATATTTATGCTTCCTATCCACATTTATGACTGTAGTGTAGAAAATTGTACCCCTTTCTAGGAGAAAGTACAATTTCACACCTATTTGGACCTATTTTGGTGACCTTTTCATTAATGCATTGTAAAAATCCCATTAATAGGGCCCTGATACCCCTTTATCATGTATCCCAAGGCCTATTTTACTTAATTTTATTTAGTTCTTGACACCACAACCTGCATTGAATAATTGCTACATGAATCAAATTAATGCCCCAACATTTAAGGAGTCCTAAAGTTTTAAGTCAGGACGCATTCGCCCATGGGAAAATGGGTCCTCATTAAGTGCCTTAAACTCAAATTTGTATATGTTTTTGGTGGAATTTCAATCTCTCAAATTCAAATTTCACATGTCAGCTTTCATAATTTGATGATTGAAAAATTAGATAGGAAGCCTATAAAACTAAGTCTCACATTCATTTTACACTAGACAAGAAGAAAGTTAGACAAGATAAATACATATGAGATCAAGCATTCAAGAGCAAGGAGAAGCATTCAAAATTGAATTCTTGGAGAAGCATTTGAGTTCTTTTCAAAGGTATTCAAGCTCATTTTGATAATAAGATCAAGCATTGTCAAAGAAGTGATGATAGATGCCTATAGAGGATAATGATGGATTCTAGAGGTTTTGGGAGATGCACAAGAAATTCAACCAAGCCTAATCACTTGTTTCAGAAGTGATTCCATCTTATATTTTCATTCTACTTTCAACCTAAGGAAGGTGTAATTAGAGTTATGATTTATTAAGGTGAATTGAGGTCTCCTAATGTAGGTCTTCATCATTGTGCATATTCATTTAGGGATCCTATTCTAACACACTTGAGTAGGTTTTCTTTGCATCATTTGTTCTTAATATTAGACACACTTAAGGTTAGGATTGCACACACATTTCATGTTTTAGATATAAGTTCTTCATCAAGGTTTAATTACCAAACTTGGGGTTTGACCGAGGCAAACCCCTATCCACCAAGAAACAATAATTTTTTTTGCAGATTTTGTTTTGATCTTGATTCAGGAGCGGGGATATGAAGTGACAGGGAAGAATTACAGGTCTCAGAATTCATTTTCACCTTCATATTTTTCCACAAAAGTCTTTCTGGACCCATTCACCTTAGGGCGAATGAGTCCTTGTTTAGCCTGCAAGAACAACTTTTGAAAGGTGCACAACATTTATTACTATCATATTGTCCAGAAACTTTGTTGGTTCCTTCAATTTTATGCTAACTATTCAAAATCCACTTTATAGATTGCATTTTGGAGTTGATTTACTATTTTTAATCTTTCTCTCCAAAGTGTTGTTTGACCTAAACCCCCGTCCTTGCAAAAAAGGGAAATTTGCATATTTACACTTTGACATGACTTGCCTCAAGGTTGACAGTCCTTTCATTGTGTGGATCTCATTTCCTAATGAATTTAGGAAGAATAGGACCCCTTTTCCCTCTTTGGATCCAATTTTCCATTTTGGTAAACTCTAGGGACACCCTATTTTTCACCATTTCATTTTGGTGAACCTGGCCTTGTACAACAACATTCTAAAAATTGGAGTCCTTTTAACCTTAGATATAATTTTTTCAATAAATTGCATTAGGTTTGAATTAGTTGCATTAAATTTTGGGTTTTCTAATCTTGCATTACTGAACATTGCATTTAGGGTTAAATTTGCATTTTTATATCATTTCAAATCATTAAAGAATCAGAAAAATTGTATTAGATTTGAGTTTATTTTGCATAGTAATTGTATTCAATCATTTAGATTCATATTGAATCTTAAAAATTATCACATAATCCATCATTTGACCTTGATTTAACTTGTATTTAGTGGAAAAAATCTAGAAACATTTGTCATAGAACTTTCTATTACAGATCAAAAATAGAAAACATATAGGATGAACTCAGCAACAAAAATTCAAATTAAAAAAAAAAAACCTAATGTGGAACCCATTCACCCTAGGGAAAATGAGTCTTTCTATAGAAATTTTTAGTAAATTTCTAAGTTCTTTTTTATTTCTATTTTATAGTTTTTTTGTTTCTAGATTTGAAAGTTAAATTTCTGAAATAGTTTATTTACACATTCAAAACATTGCTCATTTAGTTAGATTTTGCAACATTTTGGAAAATCATTTTCTTGCATATTTTAATCAAAGTTAGTATTAGATTTTTTCACTTTTCTTTCCTTTTCATCATTATTGCATTGTTAGTTAGATTAGTTTACATTTTGCAATCATTAGAAAACAAAAACCAAAAGAAACAAGAAAAACTCGATGAAATTCTTGGAGAAAGCATAGTTTTTTTATCATTTCAAATTGCTTTTTCTAGGTTAATATAACCCTTAAGCCCTTTAGTAGTGATGACTTTTATATGTTATATGAAGCCCTTGAGGACTTCATCTCACAAGTTTCATCCACTAAGGCTTGTCATGACAAACCAAAACATAAAGACATCAATGCAGTCACACCTCAACTTATCCTTTACCCACCCTAACAACAACCTCAAGTTAAAACCAAACCCATGCTTATCTTAGAACCACCAAAAATAAACCATTCCAACTAGGAGCTATCTTGAACTTTACAAGGAAAATTTTGATAATGGCAATGTTTCGCAACAACCGAGTTACAATATCGTTGCTCATACATACAACACAAGGAATAATAGGCAACAACAAACCACTCCCGTTTCATTACCATTACCTCAACCCATCTTGCCTAGTGCTCTTCAATTTTCTTCGCATAGTTGAAAGGAGTATGATATTCTTGAACAACTTAAGTATACTCCTGCTAAGATATCATTATGGGATCTAATTCAAGTCTCACCAAATTACCATAGTATGCTTCAAACAGATTTGTAGCAAGTTGTTATTCCTCCTAACACAAATTCAAATGATGTGTTTTCCCTAGTTCAAGGAATGAATGTGGTTAATCTAGATATTATTTTTCACCAAAGTGAGTTACCCTCCTTGGAAGTTCAAAAACAATATGAATCTTTCATGATTGTATCCTTTATTAATAGGAAAGCAATAAAGAGAACCATTGTTGACAATGGCCCAGCCCTTAATGTGTGTAGTGTGAACCTTTTGGATAAGCTTGGAATTAATAAGAGTCCAGGATTGAAACTGACTCATTGTCCATTCATGGATTTGATAACATAGGAAAAAAACTGCTTGGCGTGATCACATTACCTATTATCATTGGAAAATATACATTGCAAACTACTATCCATGTTATGCCTCATGATCTTTCATATAATATTATTTTAGGTAGACTATTGATTCATGAAATGTAGGCGGTGCCTTCAATGCTTCATCATGTAATGAAGTATGTTTACAAAAATATAGTTTACACACTCAAGGATGATCTTGAACCTAAAAGTTATTTTCACACTAAAAAATATAAACAAAGTCTTTTTAAAACATTGATACAAAATTCAAAACTTGAAATCACACAAGAAGAAGAAAAAGAGAAGAATATTGAAGAAGTCATGAAGTTATTAGAAGATGATTGGGGTTCCTTAGATTTCACACCAAAAGGTCATGGGAGAATACATGATGACAACAAAACAACTTGAAAAGGAAAAAAATCAATGGTAATGTCAACAGAAAACTCGAAAGAACCCTCGCAAGCATCTACTCCATCCACTTTAGAATAAGAAGACACAAGTTATACAATTTTTTTTGATGAAATGGACTATGAACAACCACCAAATCTGAAAGAGATGGAAAAAAATTATGAAAGAGTTTATGAGCTCTTGAAACAACTTGGTTATAGTCGAAAAGGATGTGGAAGAAAAGAACAAGGAATTCATGTTCCTATAGAGACTAACAAGAAAGAAAAAATGGTCTTGGATATTGTCCTTCTAAGATAATGAAAGCAATGAAAAGGCCTTCACTTAACATCAACACCATCACATGTGTAGTTCCTTTACAACAACTCTCACTTTGAAGCATCCTGAATTGATTGATAAAAAATGCAAGGACTCATTGGAGAACTTTGAAGATGATGAAGCTTTGAAATAAATTTTAGGAGTTTATGACAAGTCATTTACTCCCCCTAAGAAACAAGGAGTCACTTGTGCTATGGTTAGTGTTAAACAAGTGGATGAATAAAAAGATACCAATGATGTTGATGATGATGATGTTTCAAAAGAAAATGAAATTCGTGTGGGAGATACAATCAACATACCGATGGATACATCTAATGAAGAAAGAGTGATTCAAATAGGAAAGTGTCTTGATGAAGATGAATAAGAAGATCATGCAACATTATTACATGAATTTCATAAACTCTCTGCTTGGACTTCTTCAGATATGTTAGGTATCAATGCTAAGATCGTGACACACAATATAGTTCTTGAACAAGATGCTAAACTAGTAAGACAAAAGACATGAAAGATGAATCCTAAGATAGCTTTATTAGTGAAGGCTGAGATTGAAAAACTCCTTGAAGGTAGCTTTATACAACCTATTAACAATTCTCCATGGATCTCAAACATTATCACGATCATGAAACTTGATAACCGTATTAGGATGTGTACATATTTTCATGACCTTAATAAAGCATCTCTCAAGGATGACTTTCCCCTTCCTAATATTGATATGATAGTAGATTCAACTGTGGGACATGCTTTGTTTCCATTCATGGGTGGATTCTCAGGATAAATCAAATCTTTATTAACTCTCAAGATCAGTACAAAATAGCATTTACTATAGCTTGGGGGAAATTTTTTTGGGTGGTTATGCCCTTTGGATTAAATAACCTAGGTGCAACATATCAAAGAACTATGATGTATTGATATTTCACGATTAAATACACAATATTTTGGAAGATTATGTTGATGAAATCTTTGCTAAATCTTTAACTGGACAAGACAAAGTTAATAGCCTTCAAAAAATATTTGAACGAATGCATAAGTATAACATGAGATTGAATCCAAAAAAAAGTATGTCTTTGGTGTGGATAGTGGAAAACTTTTAGGTTTTATCGCATCTCACAAAGTCATTGAGGTGGACACGAAGAAAATTGATGCTATCATTAATATTCCACCTCCTAAAAACATCCCTCAGTTACATACCCTACAAGGGAGAATCCAAGCTATATGTCATTTTGTAACATCCTTAGCAGACTAAACATTACCCATTACATAGCTTATTAAGAAGGAGGTTGAGTTTAAGTGGAATAAGGATTGTAAATAGGCCTTTGAGAGTTTGAAATATTATCTCACTACTCCACCTATTTTACAACTTGCTATTTACATTTATTAGAACATCTACAAGAAACACTCCCTTCAACCTTGTTTATGGTGCCAAAGCAATAATGTCCTTAGAGTTAGAAATTCCTTCATTACAAATTTCTCTCAATGGGCTTATCAATGACAATACCTATAAAGAGAAATGATTGTTCAAGATTGAAATGCTTGTTGAACATGTCAATGATCCTGAGCATCTTCAAGCTTATTCCAAATGATTGCAATGTAATTATAACGATCATTTCATCCCTCGTGCATTTAAAAAAGGTGAATTGGTGTTGTATGAGAATCAACATAATGTAAATGCTCCTCTGAATGAAAAAGGAAAATTTATCCCTAATTGGCTAGGATCTTATGTAATTAAATAAAATTATGGGTTTGGTGCCTATACATTAATGGAAATGGATGGTACACCTCTAAAGGAACCCATCAATGTTATCCATTTGCATTGGAATTTCACTTAACATATTCTTTGGATAGTATGTTATTAAATCATTATTGTTAGATTAAGTAGATAGTGTTTTATTTTTATCTCCCATTGCTTCATTCTTTGACAAACATCTTTGGTGTGTCTTAGAATCTAGGGTGATTATTCAAGTTATTTTGAATGGTTACTTTAGTTTGTATACTATTAAAATTCATCTTGTGTGTTGTGTTAGATTAGATCCTTTATATGCATTTAATATTATGAAATTAAACCATAAAGTTCATTTAATTTAACATAGCATGCTCAATCACAATGCAGCATCTAATGTAAACTTAAGAGTTTTAATTAGATCACATAAACACTAGATCATGGAGGGATTTATTAAATGCTCTAAGGATATTTAATAGATCACATTGACATCTAATTAAACATAAGCTCATAAGAACAAAAAAAAATTCTCATATATATCATGAATAAAGAGATCAAGTACATATAATCATAAATACAATGCTAGTGGGGTTTATAACTAGTAGACCCCTTAGGGTCTGGTGGTGCTCATGTCCATCAAGATATAGTAGAATGTGATCATGACCTACTAATGGACCCCCATAGAACCTCCACCTATCCAACTACTCTCACCTCCCATATGAGTGCCTCAACGTGCTCTCGATCTATCTGGATTATGTCTACTTGCACCCTAGCAAGCTCTAGAGTTGTAGCCTCAAGAGCTCTTCTCGTAGGGAATCCTCCATCCTGCTTTCAATCAAACCTTGAAATGGTTGGAGTACTGAAATCTCCACTAGAAATCAGTCATTACAACTAGTGGCACTCTTGTATGTCACACCTAATTTCGCTACTAACTCAAATAGGTTTGCATACATACTCTGAGAGTATATCATCATCTACATGCAATGGAAGTACTATCTCAGTGGTCCCTCACTGGTAGAGCTCACACCACTCTCGTGTGGACCCTACGAGATAGAAATCATAAAAGGTATCATTACACATCATCATATATATAAATCATATACATAAAGATAAAAACATAATGAAAGCACAAATATCCCATCATCATCTGGATCTCCAATCTGTCAGTCAAGGTATAACCATGTAGTAATGACCCCCTCCTCTGTTGGAAGTGTGGATGGCCCACTACTGTTGGCCTCCCCCCACTCATGAATGTGGGTCTCAATTGAGGTTGTTACACATGATCTGGTGACCTATGTAGGAGGTGGATCTCTCCTCTTGAGTGTAATTGGATCTTCATTTGTCTCATCAGTATCCTCTCTCATAGACAAGGTATCATCCTCCTCCTCCTCATCTAGAAATATATCAAGAACTATATCATCCTCATCTATATCTCCATCGATCTACTCATTGTCCCTATCATCTTTGTGCCTGGGAAGAGGTCCTACATGTCTTGTAGGGTGATGCCTCAGAAAGAAATGGGATGGTTGTGCTCCAACCCACCACTGGTCATAGGCTGGTGTGGTGCCTACATCATCACCATCAAAGACTGGGCACTATCATGGTCCTCATCCACTAAATCACTAATATAAACATCCTCAATAGTAATACAACAAGTGTCTCCAAGCCTAAGGGAACTCTGTGTTGATCGTAGAAACTTGGGTCGAACCTGTATCTGTCTAAACTCGCACATGACCTAATCATAATAGAAAGGTCTCACTATATAGTCATGTAACCCTAGAACATACATATCCTATTGAAGTTTTACTAGCTCATCTCTCATAAACCCACTGTGGTATCCTAAGATATGGTCTCCATGAGATATCACACTCTTCCAACTAATCAAATCTAACATGCTAGTGAAAAAAATCTCCCTCCTACCATGTTGGCCTTAGTGGATAACTGTAGGCCTCCAGGTAGCCAATTACTACTATGGTAGGATAACCTATGAGTCTAGTGCATCTAGTATGCTCAAAACACCACACTTCAAAGAGTGTACAGTGCATTATACTGTTAAGCTCTTGGTAAGAAAATTTCCTGAGAGATCATAGTATAGATGTGCCAACATATTGCAACCCCAGGCGTAAATGGTTTGATGTTGCTCCATGCTCCAAATAGTGTGAACCAACCCTCCACCTAAGTGGGCCCTTCGTCCATCGAGAACCAATGTGAGTGTTGTGGTGACAATCATAATCCATCGAATCAGTGGTGTTCACACATGTAGAATCCATCTCAGCTTAACACGAGACCTGACACTCAACACTCAGATGGGATTCCCTAGAAAATACAATATATCATCTCACATCTCCTCATGTGTACCCTCATCCATTGAGTGTGCAACCTCACCCTGGATGGGTAACCGTAGAATACGGTTTATGTCCTGTAATGTAATCGTCATCTCACCAGTAGGTAGATGAAAAGTGTAGGTATCAGCATCCCACCTCTCTACTAAGGCTAGTAGCATGGCATCATGGTACCTCATTGATGGCATGGCATAAACACAAAATAATCCTATATCCTATAAGATTCTAATCTCCTTTGATAGTCATGTGAGGAGGTCTTGAAGGAAACAAAATTGTTTCCCTCTAAGATGTTGATGGGCTCGGGGAGGGATCTAAAAAGTAAAATAAACTAAGTAAACCCTAAATATAATCATTAAATAAAAAAAGTACACTAAAGTTTCTCTAGGACACTTTACAACCAATTTAGACATATGTGCCATTTTTGGACAGGAGGTCTTGGACACTTTAGACAATTTTGGACACTCTGTGCCAATGTGGGACACTTTGCACCAAGTTGGGACACTTTGTGCCAAGGTGGGAAATTTTTTTCTAGTGATGGACACTTTGTGAAAAATATGGATGCTTTACGACAAAGATGGATGCTTTGCGACTATCTTTTCTAGTGTCCAAAAAATACTAAAAAAAATGAATAAAAAAGTATTGTAAATGCACGAAAATGAAGAAAAAGCAGCAAAGAATCCACTCACCATAGGTTAGATCATGCATCATTCCACCTCATCACATAACACATCAAGTCTAGGAGGCATGTAGGCTCATCGGTTCAGTATCCTAGATCACTCTACACCAAGGTAAATGTCAAAATGAGATAAAAATGTCATTTTCATTCATATATACCTAGTTTAATTAAAAAGATGCATATTTTACTTTAGGTATATTTCATTCAAATCAACAAATTGGGGGCTAAAGAACTCTATTTTTTATGTCATTTTTTGTATTGCATTCATAATTATGCTCTCGATCCCATCAATTGTCTATCACTATGTGGTATGGTACTTGGAAATACCCTATGATATGACTTAAGTAATTCAATGTGGTTTAATGGCTACCCTAATTCCACCTCCATAAAGCAAGTAGAATCAAAGGCATACATCTACCCTCAAATTTTATTCTCTATAGAAGTTTGGTAATAGGATTTTCAAACAACTAACGAATTTGCATTACAGGATGTGGTTTCTAACATTGTGGTTTTGCAAATAACTACAGTGGGGGCTTCATTCTCCCTATTTGTGAATAAATCCATCTTATTATCCTTTTATAAAGTATGTTAGAATTCCCTTAGCTTGCATATGCACGTAGTGTCATATGGCCACTAAAATGGGGGCTAAACGTAGTGTACAAAATTGTATCCCTTTCTAGGAGAAAATACAATTTCACACTTATTTGGACCTATTTTGGTGACCCGTTCATTAATGCATTTTAAAAATCCCATTAATAGGCCCCTAATAGCTCTTTACAATGTATCCCAAGGCCTATTTTACTTAATTATATTTAATTCTAGACACCACAACCCACATTGAATAAATGTTATTAATCAAACTAATGCCCCAACATTTAAGGAGTCCTAAAGTCCTGAAAATGGGTCCTCATTAAGTGCCTTAAACTCAACTTTGGATATGTTTTTGGTGGAATTTCAATCTCTCAAATTCAAATTTCACATGTCGGCTTTTGGGATATGATAATTAGAAAATTAGATAGGATGCCTATAAAACTAAGTCTCACATTCATTTTACACTAGAAAAGAAGCAAGTTAGACAAGAGAAATTCATATGAGATCGAGAATTCAAGAACAAGCAGAACCATTCAAAAGTGGATTCTTGGAGCAACATTTTAGTTTTTTTTGTAGGTCTTCAAGCTCATTTTGATATCAATATCAAGCATTGTCAAAGAAGTGATGATAGATGCTTATAGAGGATCATGATGGATTCTAGGTTTCGGGAGATGCACAAGACATTCAACCAAGCATAATGACTTGTTTCCTAAGTGATTCCATCTTCTTTTGTCATCCTACTTTCAGCCTAAGGAAGGTATAATCAGATTTGTGACTTATTAAGGTGATTTGAGGTCTCCTAAAATAGGTCCTCATCATTGTGCATATTCATTTAGGGATCCTATTCTAACACACTTGAGTAGGGTTTCTTTGTATCATTTGTTCTTAATCTTAGACACATTTAAGGTTAGGATTGCACACACATTTCATGTTTCAGATCTATGTTCTTCATCAAGGTTTAATTACCAAACTTGGAGTTTGACTTAGGCAAACCCCTATCTACCAACAAACAACAATTTTTTTTGTAGATTTTTCTTAGATTTGGATCCAAGAGCGGGGATATCAAGTTACAGGGAAGAATTGCAAGCCTCATACTTCATTTTTAGATTTATATTTTTCTAGAAAAGTCTGCCAGGACCCATTCGCCCAAGGGTGAATGAGTCCCTGTTTAGCCTACAAGAAAAACAACTTTTGAAAGGTGCACAACATTTATCTCAAATTCTCTAGAAATTCTATTGGTTCCTTCAAATTTATTCTAAATCTTATAATTCCACTTTTAGATTTCATTTTGGAGTTGACTTGCTATTTTTAATCTTTCTCCCCAAAGTGTTGTTTGACCTAGACCCCCATCCTTGCAAAAAAGAGAAATTTGCAGATTCACATTTTAACTTGACTCACCTTAAGGTTGAAAATCCTTTTGTTGTGTGGATATCATTTCCTAATGAATTGAGGAGGAATAGGACCACTTTTCCCTCTTTGGATCCACTTTTCCGTTTTTGGAAACAATAATGTCCCCTTTTCTAAAAATAACATTTACTATTTTTGGTAAACCCGATTTTCAAAATTGCCAATCAAGACCTATAGATAAATCGAGTAAATTGAATTTTCAAGATAAATGTTTAAAATCATTTTTGGGAGACAAAATAATAAATATTTTAAATTTATTATTAAGGGTCCAATCCAATTTGGTAATTGTAATTTTTGAGGAGTTATTTTGGAGCAATTTTGGCATTTAGTGGCTTATGAGAAGTTGGGACAAGTGGCAGCTTACAATGGAGCGGAAGAAATCAATGGACACTTGGCACCAGAGGTTACATGCACTAAATGCAAAAGGGAATCTCTCCTTGGTCATAAATTTTGGGTCCCCAACTTGGAAATTAAAGATTTTTCAATAAACCATGAATTTGGGCTTCATTTTGGATCATTCTTGTTGCAAATTTTGGATGAGTGTTTTCTTTTCTTCAAAGGTTGGTAAACCAAGGAGATTGAGGCTCAAAGACAATGGTTTTGAGGGTCTCCAAGTGCAAATTCATGCAGATATTTTCACGGTTAGTGAGCATCATTTGGTTATCTAATAGTGTAATTTTGTTAGGGGTTGTTAATCTCATATAATCTTCCTTATATTCTACTACATTTTATCCTCTTATCTTCATAAGTATTTTAGTTACTAACTCATCTAAGTAATCAACATAAAATGTTATGTTTCAAAAGTTTTTGTATAGGAGTTTCTACCAGTAACCAATCCTCATTTACTCTTAATTGGATATTTTGTTGGTATGTGGCAACTGATCATGCAAATACTATACACTCATCAATTGAAAAAATGACTTTGTAAAACCTTAACTCTAGAGGCTTAAAAAAAGGATTGTTATAAGCGGATGGAATGTATGTTGCGGTATTGGATTCATGAGATTTTAATTTTCTTTGCACTGGATAATAAAATCATTGGGTGCCTGAGTTTCTGTGGATGTAGCCCATATTGGGTGAACCATGTTAAATTTTTGTGTTGATCTCTTTTGTGTTATTCTTCATTGTTATTTTTGGGTTATTTAATCTACATATAATTTTTAATGTTTATTGCTCGAATCTACCTAAACCCTAACAACTGGTATCATAGCCATGTGTATTTCGGTTAATTAGCAAGAAGCCTCTAGATTTGAGTGGGAGAAATGGAAGAAGGAAAATTCAAGGTTGAGAAGTTCAACGTCCAAAATTATCAATTATGGAAGATGCAGATGGAAGATTATTTGTATCAAAAGGATCCATGGCAGCCATTGCAAGGAAAAAATAAGAAAGAGGCTACTATGTCTAATGGATAATTGGAGATTCTGGATAGAAGGGCACTGGGAACCATTTAGTTGTGCACGGCACCATCTGTGGCATTCAATATAAAAAAAGAAAAGACAACCAAGGATCTAATGGAACATTTGGAGCTAAATTATATGAAAAACCCTCAGCCTCAAATAAGGTATTTCTCATGAAGTTTTTGTTTAATCTATAAATTATTGAAGGTGGATCTATGACAGATCATTTAATTGAGCTTAATATGATTACTAGTTAGTTAATTTCTATAAAAGTGAATTTTGATGAAGAGGTGAGCCCGACTCTCTTGGTTTTATGTTCTTTGCTAGAAAGCTAGAATAGCTTGGTAATGGTTGTAAGTAACTCTGCATCTGGTTCAAATACATTGAAATTTGATAATGTTGTTGGTGCTATCCTTAGTGAGGAAATGCGATAGAAAATCACAAGTGAGACTTCAACATCGGGTAATGCTTTGAATTTAGAGAATAGGGGAAGAACAAAGGAGAGAGGGAAAAGACCAAAAAATCATGGAAAGTTGCAAGGGAAGTCAAAGAAAGGCATATCTAAATCTAGAGGAAGAAAGGATTGCTAGCACTGTGAAAAGCCAAGACACTTGAAGAAGGATTGTTGATCTTGAAAGGGAAAACAAGGAGACGGACAACATGATGACAATAAGGAAGCTAATGTTGCAAGTAATAAATTACATGATACTTTAATTCTATGTTTAGATAATGTTAATGATTCCTAGGTAATAGATTTAGGGGCTTCATTTCATGCCACACCCCATAGGAAATATTTTGTAAATTATGTTCAAGGTGATTTTGGATAGGTATATTTGGGTGATGATGAACCTTGTCAGATTGTTGGAAAAGGAAAGATAAAAAACAAGTTGCAAAAAGGAAATGAATGGTTGCTACAGGAGGTAAGATATTCCAAATTTGAGAAGGAATTTAATTTCTACAAGACAAACATTATATTCCTTTGACAACTTGAAAACATCCAAGGTTTCCTTTTGATGCTTGCCTCCTCTAGTAGACGAGAACATGGTTGAGGTGCTTTACCACCCAACAATGAAGCTTAGGCTTCTTCAAAATTCTTCCTACTCAAACAATGCCTGACCATACACATAAATTTTAGCAAGAGAAAAATCTGCAAGGTGGAATCTGGTGTGTTCCCAAACATCAACATGCATCTCTATCTATAATAAAGAAAAAATGTAAGATCTATGCTAGGAATGGTAGAGAGTGTTATCACATGTAATTTCATACATACATAATGGGATAATTGCTTGGCCAAGCATTTAAAATTAGTTGCAACAACAAAAGATGGGTTTTGGATAAAGAAAAACCCATACCCTCTATACTCCATTTCAACACCCATCCTGAAAGGTAACTTTCAACAACATAAGTTTTCTCCTTAGCAACTATCTACCCTCTAGCAACATCTCCCTGAGGTGCTCTAGTCTACTTAGGTGTTACTATTCTACTTAAACAAAGAGAATAATCTTTACACACATATCTACAAAAAATTAATTTAGTCTACTTTATTCCTCTACTTTAATAAATTTAGAAAAAAAATTCAAGAGGATCTCATCAACACATTATCCATTTAATTCATACACATGTCACATGATTACATTCAACATAATTTAGTATTCATTAAAAATGAATTAAGTAAGTAACAAAAGAAGGTATGTCACAACTATGTGTATGTACGTAGATGAAGGTCTATGTGCATAGACATATATGTGCCAACTTAAGTTAATATTTTTGTACATACATTCTAAAATAAAAACCATTATAACAGATTTCTTTCATTCAAAATAATGCTACCGATTTTAATGTCGTCTAACAATAATATAGGATGTAAATTATGGGTATGTAGAGAATCATGATGGGCCAAAAAGTGGCGATATGCTGAGTGTGTGTAGGGTATGTGGCTGATGACCTTTTTTTACCCAAAATTGATGAAATGAAAAGGGTTTTTAAAGGAGATTCTTAGGTTTCCACCAATATAAATTATGCTTTACTTTGAATTTAATAAATAATTATTATTCATTTTCTATTTGAATTACGACTAAAGTCTTGATTGATAGGCTATTGAAAAACATTTATAGCTTTCAAACAAGATCACATTTTTTGAATCTAAAACATGTCACATTCTATGCTTCACATACTATAGGATTAGAAAAAATAAAATTGAATTTCATGAATTTTGACCAAGTTAAGGTGGTCAGACATACAATTTTTTTTTTTAAAAGTTGTAATAAAAATTCATAATTAATTATTTACTTGGAAAAAAATTACAAAAAAATATGCTTCACATCTGGACATGAGTCCTCTACTTAAATGTAAAATCTCATAAAAAAATATTATCATTTTATTGTGGTTAGGGTGGTTAGATAGACGCCTACTTCTTATTTTTTCCCTGAAATTTAAGTACTACTACATTGAAATTTCAAATTTTCACCAAATAGATTTTAAAAAAATAAAAATAAACCTAGTAGTTTAGAAACTACATTCAATTTGCTACTAATTCTATTATTACATATTTTTGAAATAATATAGATAACTTATTCAAATTTTTACGTCAACTTTCCTAACTTTGATTTTTCTGAATTTTTCGCCACTTAAGGATCTATTTTTTCCATGATGATCCTACACATACCCTTACCTTTTTCAAGGAAAGAAGAATAGTTCTGTTTGATCAGTTTCTACATGTTGATGCATTATTTGTATCATAACAATGTTGTTTGCAGAGTTTTACAAGTTACTATGCCAATATGTCTCATTAACATTTTTCAAGTTATCTAGTATATCATGTAAACAATCAATGTTTTATCATTCTGGATATACAATTATCTAAACAATATTAGTGTCCTTTTTGTGCAAATAAAAGAATTGAATGAAATGCTTGTCATTTTAAATCACATACAAAGTTGGAACATTTATATTACTGTTCAGGTTTGGGGAGACCCGTGTTTCTATTGGTGACTATTATGGATATAAGTTCAAGCTACTATTGTTTTAAGAATGATTAATAGTCAAATGAATCTTTGGTTTTATCACTAACATTATCATTAGCCGAACCTTGATGAATGTAGATTATCGGCTTACATTGTTCGATGACCAGCTTGTAAGACTCATTCATAGTGATCGTTCTATGGAACAATTTGAGCATCGTTCTAGGAATTGATATGTGCATGCAATATAGACTAGTGAAAACAACATTTGTGAGCATCACATGTAAGCAATAAAAAAATGGGGATTGTTTCGATGAATGATTAAATATATATATAATTTTTATACTATAAATAAATCTTAAAGATCATGCCAACATAATAAAATGGAACGATATAATCGTCCCACCATCGTTCGTGTTGAATGAGGCAACATGCTTAAATAACAATGACATATACATTGTTCTAGGAATGATTATTACAACCTTTGCATCCATTTGGTGTGGAATTCTTATTCAGCCTAGTTGACAAGATGAACAAAAAATAGTGAAGGATAATAATAGATAAATAGTTGTTTCCCTTAGAGGGAAATGATAAATGATTTTAAAATCGTTTAATTCAAAACAATAATTCAAGTTATCAGATTCATCTGATTAACCAAAAAATGGTTAATAAAACTTACATGCAAGAAATAATGAAAAGAGGTGAAATAATAAATCATTAAGAGCATAACCAAGTTTAGCTATCATGCCAATAGAAAAAATATGCACATATTTAGTGCATGCAAGGGTTGGTTGATAAGGCCCTTGCAACAGTTTTTGAAGAAAACGATCAATCTCAAACCAAAAACATTTGGGTACTAAAGCAAAATATGTTTGTTGTTAATGGACATCTAATGTTTTACCACCAAATCAAATTGGGTCAACATAATGAAAGAGAAAATGCAATTTTTGAATAACTTTTACTAAAAATCAAGCATATATAGAAACAAACATCAATTTTTACCTCTGTTTCATGGCTTTGTCTCAACATTTTCCTACTTTTCCAGATGATTTGATTCACTTGCCTTCTTCTTGAATCCTTGTCACCACTGCTAGTCCCATGTCGATTCCTTCCAAGTGATTCATGCTACCAAAATGGAGAACAATGTTTTCCTTACATGTTTGCTCCATTATGGGGTCGTTTCATTTCATAATTACCTTTAATTTGGTTGCCCCACTACTAAAATTTGAATATCTTGCCTTAAATTTGAATGCAGACCACTATTTCATAATATCTTCCTTATGATATTATTAACAAATTTTATTCTTTTTTCATATATTATTAGAATTTAACAACAATATTCAATAAATTTGAACTCATTTTCAATTTACAAAGATCTTTCACATGTTTATATATATATATATGTGTGCTTATATATATATATTTATCACTATTTTATGTTTATAATAGTATAGTGTCCAATCAATTTCAAGCAAGGAAGCAACTTTTATTTTTATATGAATAATAGTTTTTAAATGAAGTGATTTCCTTATCCTTAAAGCATTTCATTTAAATGCATACATATATGTTTAACCATGCTATCAATTTCTTTTAAATTTTGAAGACACAAGATCAAAATAGAAAAGTAAATAAAAAACACATGTATATCATTCCACTAGCCTATTTTTTTCCAATCATTGAATCACTTCAAATCAGATCAATATAATCTCCTATATGAAATTTCAAATGCATACATTATGTCATCTTGTGGTGTGTGCACACAGATTCCATCAAATTTACCATTCAATCTGGCTAAATGATCCTACCTCAATTGTGTTCTCATCCTTCAACCTGTTTTCCTGCATTTGCGGACACTGGTACTTACACAGTTTATTAGTAACATTTAATCATGATAAAGTATTAGAAAGTTCAAAAGATCACATAGTCAAAGAAGGTCAACTTGTTTCAAACATTTTAAAAGTATCAAATTTTTCATTCAACATATTGAATTTCCTTAATAATTCAATTTTTCATATTATAATTGAAATGCAAGAAAAATTGGGTTGTGACATCCTTCCCCTCTTGGAAGAGACATCGTGTTCATGTCTATTTAATGAAAATTAGAGAATATATGTCTCTTTCAACATCATATCATACTATTTCCAAGTCAAAACATTACAATATTCAATCCAAAATTTTCAAACAAAATTATCATGAGTCTCTTTCAAAGAAAGCAAATGTGAGAAGAAGCATTCTAATTCTTCCACATCCTCCCAAGTAGCATTGAATTTTAAATATTGGTCCCATTAGACCTTAAATTGAGAAATATCCCTACTTTGTAACTTAACGTTGTGTCTATCCAGGATTCTAATGGTCTCCACTAGCACCACTCCTAGGTCCTATACCTACAAAGTTTTCCAATCAAGCACATGAGCTACATCAGGATGATATGGCTTAAGTAAAGAAACATCAAACACATTATGAAGTTGACCCAAAGTAGGTCACAACAAGTCTAAAAGCTTGAATGGGTAGGTCACTTCTAAGACTTCAAACGGACCCACATATCTTGGGGCTAACTTGGAAGAATTTCCAAAGGTAATGGAACTTTTATGAGGCCTAACTCTTAAGAAGACTTTATCCCTTGCCACAAATTGTCTAATATTTCTATTCTTTTTAGCATAACTCTTTCATCAGTCTATTGCCTCCTTTAGTCTTCTCTTAATAACTCTCATTTCTTCTTCCATCTCCTTGAGCATTTCAAGTCCTACTATGATCATGTCTTCCAATCTATCACAATTGATGGGTGTATGACACTTCCACCCATAGAGATATTCAAACGGTGTCATAGATAGAGATGTATGATAAGATTTATTATAAGAAAACTCTACCAATGGTAAGTATTCTTCCCACTTATACTATTGGTCCATGCAGTACATTTGTAAGAGGTATTCGACTACCCGATTTAACCTTTCCATATGCCCATTGATTTGAGGATGGTAAGCCAAGCTGAAATTTAACCTAGTTCCCAATGCAATATTCAGGGTCATCCAAAATCTTGAGGTCATCTGGGTGTCTCTATCAAAAATGATAGTCTTAGGAACTTCATGTAAGTGAAATATCTCCTGTAAAAGCTTCTTGGACAAGGTCAATGATTCATCCTTTAGGTTTCCTAGGATGAATTTCACTACCTTGGTCAACTTATTGATCAAAACCAAGATAACATCATGTTGATTATTGCTCAAAGGTGACCCTTGTATGTAGTCCATATTGATCACCTAGCATTTATACTTTGGTATGTCATGAGGATACAATAGCCCTACTAGATGTGCATGTTCAACATTGACAGTGTTGATACTCTAAGCATCTGGCTATGTACTCTACTACATCCTTCTTGATTTGAGGCCAAAAGTACATAGTTTTCAATTTTGTGATCATTTTGGAGACTCTGAGATGTCTTGTGTTGCAAGATGGTGTGTCCCTTTATCTTCCTTTCCTAGCATGACACTTGGGTTTGTGACATGGTTTAACTACCTCCTGTGGATCTTATCTGAAGCCTGTATTGGGCATTGATAGGTCGACCTTTTGGTGCAATAACAAGGCCAACAATTGGTATCAAAGTTGGTCACAGGTTCAAACCCCTCACTTGTGCTAGGGGGGATTGATGCAATATGGTGTGTCCCTTGGTCTTCCTTATCCAACATGGCACTTGGGTTTGTGAAATGGTTTAATCACCTCCTATAGATCTTATCTAAAGCTTGTATTGGGCATTGATAGGTCCACCTTTTGGTGCAACTACAAGGCAAACATCTTGAATAGGGTGCATTATGAACCTCTTCAAGAACCAACTTCCTCAGCTCTCAAGATTTTGGAATGTACATGCTTCTCTGGTACCTCAAATTCCATCCAATTCGATCTCATACCCATCGAAACAATGATATGATGGATTCTCTTCTAGGGAAATCTTCACTCTTTCGTAGTGCTCATCCCCTTGCAAATGTTGTATCACATGTTGTCTCATATTAAACCTTTTCAAGATCATGGTTTCTAGATGTCTTCGTCTACTAAGAGTATCAACCACTCTATTCTCTTTTCCCCATATATACTCAATTTTGAAGTCATACTCACTAAGGATTTCCAACCACCTTCTCTATCACACATTAAGGTTTGGTTAGGTAAAGATGTATCTTAATCCCAAGTGGTCTTTCTTGAGCTCAAATGGCTTTCCCAAGCAGTAATGTCTCTACATCTTCAAGCCATGAACTATTACAGCCAACTCTAAGTCATGTAGCGTGTAATTCAGCTCATGTTGTTTAATTTTTTTTATTCATATGATACCACTTGTCCATCCTACATTAGCACTGCTCCTACTCCCTCTCCTGAAGCATCTATGATTACAATAAATCTTCCATTAGGATCAGGGATGGTCAACACTAGGGATTTCATGAGCCTATCCTTCAAGTATTGGAATGCCTATTCACACTTCTCATTCCATTCAAACCATGTTCCTTTTCTTTGGAGTGATGTGATTGGCGACACAATCTAGGAGAACCCTTGCACAAACTTTCTATAGTATCATATGAGGCCCATGAAGCTATAGACTTATGACACATTTTGAGGCACTGGGCATTCCACAATCACCTTGATCTTCTTGTGATCTATAAAAACTCCCTCAGCTGAAATAATATGGCCTAGATAGTGCACCCTATCTTGATAGAACATGCAATTGGATAGCTTCCTAAAGATTTCCTTCTCTCTCAGAATTGTAAAACTATCCTCAAGTTCCTATCACACTCTTTAATAAACTTTGAGTAAATTAGGATTTTGTCTATAAAAATCAAAACAAAGTCATCCAAATAGTCTCTAAACACATTATTCATGAGATTCATGAAAGTTTCAAGTGCATTGGTCAAGCCAAAGGGTACCATAGTGAACTTGTAATGTCCATACCGAGTTCGAAAAGTTGTCTTCAAAATATCTTCTTCCTTTATTCTCAACTGATGGTATCCCAACCTGAGATTGATTTTGGAGAACACTATCGCTCCCTTCATCTGGTCAGAAAACACATCAATCCTTGGGATGTCAATTCTTGATGGTCACCTTGTTCAACATTCTTTATTCTATACATAGATGCAAGGTTCCATCCTTCTTTTTCACAAAGATAATTGGTGCTCCCCAATGATACACATTGGGTCTTATGAGCCCTTTGTTCAATAACTCCATTAACTTGGCCTTCAACTCATAGAGTTAGACAGTGGTCATCTGACATGGTGCTTTGTATTGAGGCTTAGCTCCTGGTACTAAGTCAATAGAGAAGTCAAATTCCCATTTTAGAGGTACCTCGACAAGTTCGTCAGTGAATACATATTCAAACTCCTTAATAATAGGGAAGTTATCTAGACACGATTCCTTGTTTTTAGGGTTACTCATATGCACAACATAAATATCACATCCTTTTTTATTAGCCCTTTTGAGCTTCATAGCAGAGATCTATCTAAGTTCTAAGGTTCTTTACATCCCATAGATTTTGACTAGGTTCCCATAATCATCCAAACCACTAACTACCTTATCCTCGCAGTTCACTATAGACTTATGCTCGATTAACCAATTTATCCCCAAAATTACATCGCTTGAACCTAAGGATGCCACACATAGGTTGAGCTGGGTCTGGAAGGTTGAAAGCTCTAACTCATTACAAACAGGACAAGTGTCTACCCTTTGCTATAATTAGTTTCCATACTAGACTGTCCATGAGTTTTCCATGTATCTAGGTCTAATAGGTATCTTAGATATTACTCTAGGGTCTATGAAACATTTAGTAGTTTCAGTATCAATTAAAATAGAGACATTTCAGCCATAGAGCATACCTTTCAATTGTATTGGAAAAGCCTGATACTGTTCATGCTTGTTATCCATTGCAGTGTGGATCTGATGATGCTGAGACTGTTGATTGTTTACTTCCCTTCACAAATTTGACTGTTGTGGAAAATTAGAGGCATAATTATCGCTTCCACAAGTATAGCACCCATCACGAGGCCCTTTGCAACCTCATGGCTTTTCCTCTTTGAATCCCTTCTAATTTTGTTTCATCTTTTCTTTTGTTGTTATTTTCCTTCTTGATGCTTCCACCATTTCCATCTTCACCTTTCTCTTGTGACTCACTTCCCCTCTTGAGGTTACAAATCTTATGGTTCTTGTCTTATTTATGAAACTTCTTATTCCCAAACCGCGACTTAGGATTTGAATTATTGTTGTAATTGGATAATTGGTGCAATTTCTGCTCTTGTTTAGTGGCCTACAGGAAGACTCCATTCATGGTGAGAGGATCATGCATGTCCACTTCTACACCAATGTGGGGTCTAAGTCCCAATATGAACTTTCAAATATGGAAATATTCATCTCCTTGATACTGGGGCACATACTTCAATAGATTGGTGAAATTTTCCCAGTATTGAGTCATAGTCATGGTCCCCTAAGTTAGGTTTTGGAATTTTGTCACCTTCTTGTCAAAAAAGACTTGTGGTAACCATCTCTTCCAAAAATATTTGAGGTAGAATTCCCAAGTAATCTCACTAGGATGAAGATTCCTTTCGGTCTTTTCATTGTCCCACCAAGTAGCCTCTTCTCCTAAAAGATGATACGTAGCCCATGTTGGTTCAGTCCAATCAGATTGATTATGGAGTCTAAAATATTTCTCCATCTCAATGATCCATGCCTCAACTTCTCCTCTAATGGCCTCAATTCGACATCAAGGACCTTCTCTTAGACTACCTTCTCCCTTATTGATTTCGACATTCCTATGAACCCGGTCCTCGCATACCACTTGGACCTCTTATTCTATGTGGTCCATACAAGCCTCTTACATGTTCAGAAGTTCTAGAATATGATCTAGCCTTTTGTTTGGTCCATTGTCTGACCCACTGCCACTCATTTCTTTTTTGGTGACCACCATACTGGGTTACACCCAACTTGCATCACATTTCATGTCTACTATAACTTAACATTGGTTTCTACGAGTAAATGTTCTTATTCACATAACATTACATACAATCCATGAAATGCATATACATTCATGCATAATAAAACATGTTATTGAGTTGTTCACTTGAACACACTGAAAATAACATATTGCTTTATTTATATTAAGTGTAGGTCAATAGGCCCTTATTTACAAAAGAATATTTTTACATTAGTCGATTTTCTCATTCTCAAAGAGAAGACACTCCTTTGGTTCCTTGTCAGAATTTACATCAATTTTCTTACAAGAGGAGGGTTGAGCACATAGGCTCTCCTATTCCTCCTTAGTTACTAAGGGTGTGTTTTGTCCACACCCTAGAGGCCAATCTCTAATTACAGAAAGCTTCTTAATCTTAGGAGTTTGCTTTGAATCCTCAATCTTCTTGCTCCTCTCAAAATTAATTCATGTTAGGGCTTGAGTTAGAGGCTCATCATTGGGAATATCGGGTTGAACCTTAGTCTTGGTGTTTTCTTCAACTGCAAATTTCTTGTTCGAGGTCCTAATTGTCTTCCCTTTCTTCCTTCCTGACTTAGACCTTCCCATACTTGCATTCAATCTAGGTTTGGTTGATCCTTAGGACAACTCAATTTTTTTCAAAGGGTCGACTATTGTTGAAACACAACAATCTACTGAGAAGGGTGGTGTGAATTAGTAGATCTTAAAATTTATCCCTTAGTATTGCAGATTAATTCCTTTTTGCTCTAAATCCTTTGTGCAGATTACTTCCTTAAATAATTAATGTGCAGAATAAAAACTTAAGATGTAGCAACATAAACATGCACACACAAATCATCATATAACACAAGATATATGTGGAAAACCCAAATAAATCTTCTATTAGAATGTTTAGGAAACCAACCCAAGGAAGCATCAAATCCCTGACAATGTTTAGGACACCAACCCAAAGAAGAACCAACTCCAAGGAGACACCAATCCCTTGCATTGATCAACAACTTAGTTATCTAAAGACACCAACCAATCAGATTTACAAAACAATATTATTGTAGACACCTGAATTTGACAACTCCCATATGGTCAAATTCACCCTCATATTCCTTCATCCAGCATCCCTCACCCATATTAATTAAATAATTCATTATTTGGTTAATATTTCACTTCAACCAAATGTCTCCTAATGTATTTAATTAATAAATTAAATACTTTATCGTATTCATCTCTAAATTTAATAAATAGACCAATTTATTTAATTTAGTCATTAGCCCAAATGAATTAAATCAATTTGTAATTGATTTTCTTCTCTCTCCTCATGTCACATCCCCCATAATAATCTTTAATCTATATTAGCCTAATTAATCTATGATTAGGATGTGCACACCTCTAATCATCATTAGGGTCACATCCTCCATAATCTCCCACTTGCCTCTAATCCTTTGTTAGCTTTCCTAATCCCACATTTGCACAACCTTAATCACCTAATTAAGCTAACCTAATATTCATGTCATTTATGGCATGTGTCCTTAGTCAACCCACATTAAATTCTTTCTCCTTTTGGAGAAGGCATCCCCTTCCCTATGTGAATTTTTAATTCACATTTAGTCATCCAAGAAATTTTTAGGAATTTTAAATTCCTTCTCCCATCCCCATATGAGAATTTGTGAGGAATTTTGAATTCCTCACATGTCCTTTGAAGAAAAATGTGGACAAGAAACTCTTTTATGAGGAGATCTTGTCCCTTTCCAAGGTACATCATGGAACCTCCATGTCATCTCCACATCATCCCACTTTCCATGTCATGTGCCACATGTCAGTTTGTGAGGACTTGTGAGTTCTCAAGTCACCCTATTCCTTGATCTTCTCCACCATGGATCAATCCTATCCCTCCATTACTTTAGAGGCACTTTCCATAAAAATGGTGGAAATTTCTCCATTTTGATAATCCACTTTAGCAATCAAGCATTCAAGCACATACACTTAGCAATTTTCTATTCATTCAAGAATCCACCATTGTTGCAACATTTTGAGCCACAATCTTGCATCCATTCCAATACCCATTTGCACCATTGCATTCCTCATCACTCCACCATCATTTAGAGATAATATTTGAGCCATTTTTCTAAAGAAGTAGCATACAATCAAACATCTAAAGGGCCAACCAAACCATCAATTTGAACAAGGTAAAAAGTTTCATTTTTATATTCTTTGTTTGAATTCAACTAGGCCTAATCTTGAGTGTTTGTTTTGTGTTTTTCTTTGTTGTATTTCATTTATTTTTGCATTATAGAATACACAAAAATATTTGCACACATTTCTGGCATGCCTGGTGGGGCCCACATCACAGGTCTAGCTTATGTTTGTTGTTGTTTGTATTTTTGAAGGTTCATATTTTATGCACAGGGGCAAATCTTCCCCTGAAGGGAAAATTTGCTAGACATAGAGGTGAATATGCATTGAGAATAGGAGAACTTGCTTCCTCTCTTCTTGAAAATGGATGAATTTGCAACCACTAATCCCAATCACTAAGTACAAAGGTGAATACGTGGAGGACAACCTGAAGAGGCGAACTTGCACCAATTACAGGGCAAAAGTGAGTACACCTTTCCATCCAAAAGGAGAACACAATCCCACCTTTTCATCATATAGGTGATCTCGACTCATAGACAAGGGAAAACTCGTCTCACACAAAGGCTAATTTATGGTAATCTAGAACCTTTAATTTTTTGATTTGAGCTACAATATTGATTTCAGTTTTGGGTACTAATCAACTAACTTGTTTGTCTATGGTTTGTGGTATTTAACTAACAATTTGCACAGTTTTTCCCCTTGTTTGATGAAGACCGAAGATTGAAACTACTAATTCATTTTTTGTAGGACAATCGATCGAAGAACCCTAGTTTAGCTCTATTTGTGTGTCTTTTTTCCATACTAATTTAGGCACATGTAGCTTAATTGAAGGGTCAATTAATTTGTTTACTATGTTTGGAAGTGAATTGTTGATGTATCCACTCCCCTTGCACCTTTCGATGATCCTGGGTGGTGAGAAATCATAATTCATTCCAGTCCATTCTAGTCTACCCAGGAAGTTCTAGTGCGTCTAAGCTCTCCCCTTCTACTACGTGTGAGCTTGGGGACCAACCAAAACATATAGTGTTTCCATCCTTTAATGGGACCTACCTGGGATTTCATCACCTTGGGTATGATTCCAACCATGTGTTACCAATGGGGTATCTAAAGTGGGGAGAATAAAAGTTGTACCCCAATCTAGTCACATCGTGTTTAGCAAAGCATCGAAGTTAGGGTGATGCCTAGATAAGATGTGCAAGGTTGGTATGAGTTTCCAGTACCTTGTTGGGGCTCTTGATCCACACTTGTGATAGGCTGGTGTTCATAGTTATGTCTCACATACCTTACTGTATATCGAGGATTCATGAGATAGCCCATTTAGCCTAGATAGAGACCTATGTTTTAGTCATGGCTTGGTGTAGTGTAGGGATTGCATATGACATGCTGAAGTTACTCACCACGTACTCCCTTGGGTTGAGATTGAAATCCTCATGGCGGACTATGATAGTTGTTGACCTCCTACAATGATTTAACAACTAGGCCTTTACAGTCATGATTCGGAGATTGGACATTTAACCTGAATACCAATTTCAATCATCATGAAGGTGCATTTAAATTGTCAACCTAGGGATGTTAACTTGAAATGGATTAGCACAATATGTGCACTAAGAACTCAAAGTAGCCATTTTTATTCTACAACTAAGGAAGACAAAATGTTGAAAGTAAATTTATTGGAAAGGAATAATTTTTTTTTTGATCATTAACCAATAACTATAGTAAGCTAAAATGCATGACAAAAATGAAAATCTGAGCAAACAAACAAGAAACTACTCTGTCTGCTTTGGTTGCAAGAACAGTCATAGAATGGAATTCTAGTGGCTGTAGGAACAATCGGTGCCAGATTCTTAACTAATTATTGAAAAGAAAGTAATACTAAACTAATACTAACTAAAGGAAAAAATACTCACCAAGTGGGGCCCCTTGGATAAGTATCCTCTAAAACTAATGAGAAATCAAATGCTCAAACTTAGAACTTCATTTTATTCACTAGAATTCATGAGTACAAAAGAGTATCATGACTATATTTTTGAAAAATTAAGAATTCAAGTACATCATCAAACCATGCAACCTCTTGAGAAGGAGCATATGATCCTTATTTATACTACCAACTAAGCAAGGCGGTCAACTCCACGAACTAGGAGGATGCCACTTAGGGAAAGCACAGAAAGTGGAGAGGCGATTATATGCGCATAGAATCTGGTCAAATGTGCTCACAGATTTAGCACAATAGTAATGCCTATATTTTCTCAATAGCAATAAAGACCATTACAAGATAGTTACATTCAATTTGCATGGGGAATCTCCTACCGTTGACCTCTTTTGACCTTTGAATGATTCCCATGCTAGACGTTATGGTGCATGCCTAGCTGGTGGTGTCTTTCTCAATTTAGTATCCTCAAATTATATCTATATGGAAATGTTAGTACGCCCAATAATTTCATATTTGTAGCCACCTTAAAGAAAATTCATTAGGCCATTGTCTATAGTTTTGAGGAAATATCGTAAAAAATATTAACACTTAACATCAAGGTCCATGACAACTTCAACAAATAAATCATAAATTCTACCCAAAATTAGATCATAACCTAGACTCATCACTCCCCCAACCTAAGGTTTTGTTGGTCCTCCAACAGGGGAAGGGTTGTTCTTCTGCTTGGTCAATGCTCTGAAATTTGCAATTGAAAACTATCGTACATAAGTGTTTGTTGTGCGTGAATGAAGGTCCCAATAGAATCCTCCCAAATTTTAAAGTTGGCTTCATCTCTATCTCTCTGCAGCAAAATCATAGTGGTAAAACTTGAAGTTGGGTATGGGCCACATTAGGATGGGTGGCTGAAATGTCAAGGCAAGCCAGAATCACCCTTTTGTCCTTCCAATTTGAATACATCAGTCAATTCTCTTAAGATTTTTAGCATAGTTCTGGATGGAATTAGGGTCAACCTGCTTTAGCTCATAAGTTAGGCTATTCCATCTTTGTGAGAGGTATCTCTTCACAATTTCCTCTTTTTCTTTTTCCTTTTCCTCATATTCACTATAGACTGATTCTATCCAAGACATGATCCTATTACCATATCTAGGTCTAAGAAGCATTTTGTGCCATTCCCTGAAAATGTCCCTTGGATTCCTTGATTCAGCCATGATGGACAGATGGATGTTGGATTCCATTTGCTTATAAGCCCCATATTGATGTCCCCAACTAATCTCATTTTACACCCAGGAGATAAATGACCTTAATTGGACATCCCCAACCTATGAAAGTGGATTCCAATCATGGTCTTGAGTCACAACATAATTGTGCAAATAAAACTCACACAACAAATTCTTCATTTCAGGGGAAGCAATCCGATAAGCATTGAAAAACTCAATAGGGCTCTCAATGGAAGGGTTCAAACCTAAGACAATCCTTGGCAGCCTAAAAGAAAGATATTTTTCCTTCAAATGCAAAGCATAGACCCTTGAAGGGGTCTTGGACTCTAAAATATGTGGCACCAAAGCCGCAATATCATCCACCCTCTTCTTTAAGGTAGCAATTTATGCATCCTTGTCTTCAATCTCCTCATCTTTCTTTTGAATTTCCTTCTTCAACTTGTTTTTTTCCTCCTTTCATTCTTCTTCCATTCTATGCATCTCTTTCCATAAATGCATAGCTACCATGTGCATTGAAAAATCAGGGGGATTATGTATTCCTACCAACATTTTCCCTAACACTAATGCTTGCTCTTCATATGGTACCAACTGCAAGAATTCAAGTTGTCCCATCATTTTTGGCTGCAGGGGTACTAATTGTTCTCCCAATTCTTTTTGTTGTTGTAGGAACTCATGCTCTTGTTATTGTTCTAGATTTTTCTGCAAGAAATCTTGATTTTCCTCATACTCTTGTTTCTCCACTTGTTCTTCAATGTCGCCAAGATTAGCCAATGTTATGTTTGTTGCCATCTTAAATATATCTTGTTCCTCAAAATTCACCTATCCCATTAGAGCTTCTATGTCCTATGATATTTCTTTAGACTTAGGGCTTTCCTACGGAGGCATATCAAAGGCTGGCCCAACTGATCTTGATTTCCTAGGAGGGATCTCATGTTTTTCTTTGGTTGCAGGATGAACAGTGTCAACCTTCCGATTCTTAAAGCTTGGTATTTATTTTTCTGCCAGCTACTTTTTAGCTTTTCCTCTCTCTTCTATGCCATATTTTTCATTAGGATGCCAAGTGGAACATCATCATCAGAATCAGGGGAGGAACTTTCTTTGTCTGAGTGCTCTATCCTAGAAGAGCTAATTTCTATGGTTTCTTCTATTGCAGGAGGGTTTACACTAGGGCTTGCACCAGAGGTTGAAGCACCAAGAGTGTCTTCAACTATGCTCAATCTCCTGCTAGGCCTATGAGGTTGAGGTAAAACCCTAGGTTGCAAATGCTTAGGTCTAATTTGATCATTTTTTTTGAATTCTTCCTAGGTCATTCCAGATATATCATGCAGAGACTTCTCAACTAACAATTTAATTAGACAATGGTGGGAAACAGAATTGTCCCTACCTTTCTGAGTCTCAGTGGCCATGATTGAAAGAAGGTTGTTTAGCATGTTCGGCACATTCATCCTCCTCTCGTTCCTCATTTGATTCAAAATCTTGAAGTGCATAAAATGTAGATTTGACTAGCAACCTTCATAGGTGGTATATTTTATAACATAAATAGCTATTTGCTTCCATGGCTCAGGAAGAGACATTCTCTTTGCACCCTATTTATCTATGCTCAATGGAGGGCCACTCAGTTCTATAAATTCACCATTGGCAGGTAACCCTATAACTTCTACAACTATTTCTTTAGTCGACATGACCTCTAGCCCTTATACCATGGCCTTCCCTTTAGACAATGTATGGGTGAACTATAGTGCAATGTCTTCATCAAAACCATCTAGCTTTAGGAAGTAGTCTATCCACCCGCAATTTCTAAATTTGGCCAGGAATTGTGCATCCAACAGTAATACATCGTGCACTGTGGGTTCATTTGAAATTAACCCACCTCCCATTATCTACAATCAAACAATCACTTTGTGGTTCCCTTCCTGCAATTCTCATCTGAAAACCAAATTTACCTTCTTGCAACACTTGCTGAATTTCCAATGACAATGTCAACTAAATTTTTCCTTTCTACTTTACCTTTTGTTTGTAGCTTGATATTATGATAGGGTCAATAATGGCAAGGAAGGAGTAATAAAGGAAAACTATGATGGAGAGAAATGGTGATGGTAGTTGGTGTTACCTCACACATGTGAGCCGTCCTCTCACTCAGATTTAAAATTGACTCAATTTAAATTTTATTGACGTAAACAAGCATGGACTGACACATGGGAAAAGTATTCACATATTTTCCTTCCCCCTTCAACCTAAATTTGGGCATGTGTCTACGCATGCAAGATGATGATTTGACAGGGGTAGGGAATAATGGAATGATATGGTGAACATCCATATTAACGTACAACAATTAAATGAATGCACTTAAAGACAATTAAGATATAGAAGTTAATGTGCACATACTTGAATGTGTGGAGGATTCATTACAAATATTTTGGAGAAAGTACCATTCTCCCTTTTAGGAAATAAGTTGAGCAATTAATGAAAATGAGGTGGGATGAGCTGGAGTGGAATGAAGTGAAGTGATGGAAGAGAGAGATAGGTGGAGATGGAGGGGTGGATGGGAAGATGGGTGAAGAAGTGGACTCCCACAGAAATGGAAGTCTTTATTATGAAAAGTACATACCTTATTTAGCTAGAAGGAGGCACACTAGGTCCACTTTCTTTGGTTGCAGGAAGCTTGGGTGCCGCATGCTAGGTTAATTGCTACAGGAAGTCCTCCTTGGAAGTTGGCTTGTGATATAATCTGAGGTGATGACCATTGACAAGCAGCTTAAATCTAACTAGGTCAATAGTAGTGAGTTGTATAGTGCCATTGGGAAAGACCTCAACAACCTCATATGGTCCTAGCCACCTTGTCTACAATTTTCCTACATTGTCCTGATACCTTGAGTCATAGAGTAGGGCCCAATCTACTGGTTGGAATTTCTTGTCCTTGATGAATTTTTCATTTCACTTGATTCTTTGATTCTGCACTACCTCTGTGTGATGCAAGGTTTCTCTCCTCATCTCATCCAAAGCATTTAGCTGCATGATTCTTTCTCTTTGTGACTCAAAGATATCCATCCCAAAATCTACTACAGTTTTAAGAGTCTTATGTTCAAATTCAATGGGCATCATGGTTGTCTTTCCATTCAACAACTCAAATGGAGTGAATCATGTAGTTGTTTTCTAGGTAGTTCTATAGGCCCAAACAACTTTTGGTAATCTATTTTCCCAATCCTTTCTATGGATAGCTACTATTTTGGTTAGAATAACTTCAATTTCTCTGTTGGTCACCTCAACTTGGCCATTGTCCTAGGGGTGATAAGGAGTAGACTTCCTGTGTCTTATGTTGTACTCATTGAATGGTGTTGCAACAAGGGTTGGTGTGAATTGAGCTCCTTGATCAGTCACTATCTCTCTTGGAACTCCATACCTTGTGAAAATATCCTCATAAAGAAATTATACAACCTTGTTATCTCTTGCATGTTTCATGGCCTTAACTTCTACCCACTTTGTTACATAATCAGTGCATACTAGGATATAAGACTTACCATTTGATGGAGGGTCAATGGGTCCTTCAAAATCCAATCCCTAATTTTCAAAGGGAGTGATTACTACCTGAGGGTAAAGTGACATCTCATCATATTTGGTTGGTCTTCCCATTCTTTTGCATCTATCACATTTTCTTGTATACCTTCCTGCATCCTTGTGGAGTGTTGGCCAATAATATCTTGTGTTCAAAATATTCATTGTTGTCCTCTTGGCTATAAAATGTCCTCCACATGGTTCATTGTGACTTGCATGAAAAATTTCATGTCTCATCTTCTCTCACACATCTCATGACATGGTCTGGTCCAGTATAAAACAATCATCCAACAATCCATGAGATTAGGAAAATATTTTTCAATGAGTCCTCTCTTTTGGAGAGAAGTGAGGAGGAACTCTACCTGTGACCAGATAATTAGCTATGTCAGCATACCAGGGTGTTTGTACACTAATAGAGAATAGATACTCATCAAGAAAAGAGTTATTAATGGCTTGATTATCCCCTAAAGTAGTCATCCTTGAATAAAATTTGTAACAACATTGGCTTTCCCTGGTTTATCCACAATGGTTATGTCAAACTCTTGCATCAACAATAACCATCTTGGCAGGCCACCAAAGATCAAAGGTTTATAGATTTGGTAACATATTATGTAATGCCTGAATTCATTTAGGGCATAGATCACTACCAACATTTCTTTCTCTATCACTGTATAGTTGAATTCAACTCCGTACAATTTTTTTCTAACAAAATAAATGGAATTTTCAATAGTTCCTTCTTTATGTCCTAAGACTGCTCCTATGGCATAATCTGATGCATCTGTATGGATGTGAAAAGGAATCTCCCAATTAGGTCCTTTGATTATAGGAGCATGAGTCAAGGCTACCTTCAAATCAAAAAATGCCTTGTCACAATCTTCAGTCCATTGGAATTTGGCATCTGTAGTGAGAAGAGTATACAATGGTGCTTCTATTTTTCTAAAATGCTTGATGAAACACCTATAATATCTTGCATGGCCCAAGAAACTCCTAACATCCTTTTGTTTTACAAGTGTGAGCGGATTTATGATCACCTCAATATTTGTAGGATCTAGTTGAATTCCTTTGTGGGAGATGTAGTGGCCAAGGACTACACCTTCCTGCATCATCATGAAGCACTTTTCACTGTTTAAGGACCAATTTTGGTCTTCACATCTGTGTAGGACTCTCCTTATATTTTCCAATGCTTGATTAAAATCAGCACCATAGGTGGTAAAGTCATCCATGTAAATTTTCATGCAATCAAGAGAGATATATGAAAATATGCTAATGGTTGCCCTCTGAAAAGTTGCAGGTGTATTGCATAAGCCAAATGGGAGTTTAGTAGGAATAGGTCCCCCATGGATAGGTAAAGGTGGTCTTCTCCTAGTCCTCTGGTGCAATTTGGATCTAGTTGTAGCCGTTGAATCTATCTAGAAAAGAAAAGTATTGCTTTCCTACAAGTGAGTCCAAAACTTGATCTATGAAAGGTAAGGGAAAATGGTCATTTTTGGTGGCAGCATTAAGTTTCTTGTAATAGACACAAAATCAACATTTCCCTCCTTTCTTGGGAACAATCACTAATGGAGATAGCCACTAGCTATCTGAAATTGGGTAGATAAATCCTACATCTAACAATTTCTATAGTTCTCCTTTCACAATTTCTCTCAATGCAGGGTTGATTATTCTTTGTGGCTACCTCACTGGGGTGCAATTATCTCTGATGTAAATTCTATGAGTGCAAATGTTAGGGTCTAATCCCTTCATATCATGATAATCCCATGCAAATGCATGCTAGTGGGTCCTTAATAAGTTTTCCAATAACAATTGTTGTTCTTCACTCAGTTTGTTGTTAACATTTAGATATTTTCCTTCTGACACCTACACTTGTGTAGTTAAATCTATCATGGGTGCTTCATTAATGCATGGTACCTTGAGTTCATATGGTAGAAATGTATCAAGCATACCTATTTCTATAGGAATTTCAGCTATGGGAAGAGTGGCTACAAGAAGAGTGGCTGCAGGAAGAACGTTTGCAAGAAAAGTGGTTGTAGGAAGAGCAGGCGGGAGTGTCTTGGTTGGAACAATAGAATGAGAAGATGATGCTTCTTCCAATTCACAATGATTTTGAATGATGTTAGCCAATACTTCATCTTCATCTTGAAGCTAGATGAAGGAGCTTATGCCTAACATCATAAGTTGTGCCACTAAATTAACTTCCTCAGCCTCTTCACCAACATGTGGCCATACAGGGTTATCCTCATCATGGGATGGCTGAGTAGGAGGATAAAGAGCAAAATTTTTGGTACTCTTCCCATAAAAAATGTCATGTATCCTATCGTAAACCCAATAAATGCATATGTTGTTGCTAACCATGGCCTTCCAAGAATGATGGGGTACCCACCTAGTGTATCTTTAGAAGAAAGAATCATGAAGTTTATTGGGTACTCCCAGGAGTCCAAAACTACCATGAGATCCTCCACTATAACATCAGGCTTAACAGTAGAACTATCAACAAGTTGCAGGACAGTAGGATTAGATTCCATGCTTACAACATTTAGTTGTTGTAGGATGTCCTTAGTGATTACATTTATTTCTGCCCCTAAATCAATTAGAGCATTCTTTATTTGGATCCTATTTATAACAACTGCTACCACAGGGCTACCTGGGTCATTGTACTTGGGGATAGTCACTTTCCCAAGCATGATGTCAACCAGCTTTCCCACCACATGAACTGTAGTTGGGTCTTTCTTTTTCCTATCTAGCTTCTTGAGGCATGCTTCCTTGATTGCCTTACCATAGATTGGGATGTCCTTTATGGCCTGGAATAGAGGTATCTGGACACATATATGCTTCAGCTGATCCAAGATGTCAAAATTTGTGTCCTATTTTTCTTCTTTCTTCTTGGAAACTTCCAATCTCTAAGGAAATGGTGCTTCTTGTTTAGTCTACTTGACTTGGATTATTCAGGAGTTTTAGATGCACTTGGCTGAATGGGATCATTCAAAGGTTCTTCTTCCTCTTCCATAGGAAGCTCAATGATAATGGGCTTGGAAGGGGCTGGTAAAGTAGTTCCTGAATGTAGGTGGATGTCACTTACACTCACAACATATGCAAGAAATTGATTTGAATCAGTAGAGTATAGAGGTTGCTGCCATGGTTTGCTATTTGGATTGGGTGTGGGCTAAGCTGGTAGCTGAGTAGGTTTAGGTGAATTTGAGCTTGAATTATCAGGGGGGATTATAGTAGGATTCTTGGTCTAAGAAGGTGGTTGCATTTAATTGGTTGTTTGGGTTGTCCATTAGTGTCCTCCCTCCATTGATTTATTTACTGTCAATTTTCTAGAGGTAGTTGCCAATGCCCTTGATATTGTTGCCAATTCCCTTGAGGTTTTTGCCACTATGGAGGAGAATTTTGATGATTGTTCCAAGCATTTGGAGGGTTACCCCAAGGTTGTGGTGGATATCCTCCATAGCTGGATGGATATGTGGGCTACCATTGGTTACCAGATGAATACAAATTGAAATATGGCCCAACATAAGATAGTAGATCTGGTGGCATACCTTGTCTTGGAGCCCAAGTCTTCCTTTGTGCAACATAGTAGATTTGATCTTCTTCAATCTAGATTGGTTTGAACTCAGGTGGAATCTGCTTACATTCAATATTAGCTACCATCTTACATCTGCAATCCTTCTTTTTTCTGCAATGGGGGCAATACTCTGCCAACATTGTCTCTGCCTCCTCTTGTTACTTCTTGGCCTGAAATGTATCCAAATAAGTAGCTAGATTGTTTATGATGTCTTTCTTGAAATCTTCTAGCAAATGTGTGATCTCAATCCTTGAAACTCCACTGGTAGATGACTTACCCATAGAAGATTGGTAAGCTCTCCCTTTCTTGGAAGCTACCCTAGAATAGTTTTGGCATATTTTCTTGATGTCTTCCCAAGGAACTTGGGTGACATCTCCTCCTGCCATCAGGTCTAAGGCATCAATACAGCTCTCATTAATTCCTCTTAAGAAAAGAAGCTTTTGTGATTCTTTGTTGAGGGTATGGTGTGGAGATTTCTGTAAGCAGAAAATAAACCTTGAAATGTAATCCTCTAGGCTCTCATCCTCCTTTTGTTGCGTCCTAAAAATTTCATCTCCTCTCATGTCACTGCCCCTGCAATATTCCTTTTATTTCTCAAGGAACTTTGTCTTCATTTCCTCCCATATCTCCACAGTATCTTTGCCTAGGATCATGAACCATCTTAATGCAACTTCTTTCAGAGTGGTAGGAAATAGCTTAAGCCTATGAGCATCAGTGGTATAGTCATAACTCCTCCAGAGTATATCAAATTTGAATAAGAAGGTATCAGGATCTTCTGTAACAAGTCCATAAAACTTAGGAAGGGATGAAGTAGGGATATTTTTGAAATTATCAATGTCATTCTAATGGGCAATGGGGAAAGGAAAAGTTGGTTGGTTAAGTTTGTTTCTATTTGCATCACCCATGCTTGATTGATGGATTTCCCAAGCAAAGGGGTTCTCAAACTAATTTTGGTCTTAAAAGGAAGCTTTAGAACTAGTCAGACTAGGAAATGCATCAGCAAAGGGGTTTGGCTCTTCTTATTCTTCATTCCTTGGAAGATTTGGAAGCTCTTCTAGCTAGAATGGATTAGGATTGTTAGGAAGGAACCTTCCATAAGCATCTCTTCTTCTTCCTCTATGCATGAGGTATCAACTCACTATCAACCAGCTCACATAAAGAATTGGTAATGAATAAGGGGGGTCATTACTTCCTAAATGAGGGGTACACTAAGAAAAACTTTCAAAAATACTACTGCAAGAAAACTATCAATGACTCCAAAGAACTTCCTAGTTTGACACCATCCCCAACAATGACACCAAAAATGTTGGCCTCCTAGAATGATTTAACAACTAGGCCTTTACAACCATGATTCAAAGATTGGACATCTAACTTGAATAGCTATTTAAATCATCATGAAGTTGTATTTAACTAGTCAACCCAAGGATGTGAACTTGAAATGGGTCAGCACAATATGTGCACTAAGAACTCAAAGTAGCCATTTTCATTCTACAGCTAAGAAAGACACAATGCTAAAAGTAAATTGCTTGGAAAGGAATAACATAAATGTTGATCATCAACCAACAACTATAGTAAGCTGAAATACATGAAAAAAATGAAAATCTAACCGAAAAAACATGAAACTACTTTATCTGCTTTGGCTATAGGAACAATCACATAATGGAATTATAGTGGCTATAGGACAACCGATGCTAAATTCTTAACTAATTACTAAACAAAGATTAAAACTAAACTAATACTAACTAAAGGATGAAATGCTCACCAAGTGGACCCCCTTGGATAAGTATCCGCTAAAAATAATGAGAACTCAGATGGTCAAACTTAGAACTTCATTTTATTCACTGAAATTCATGAGTACAAAAGAGTATCATAACTGTATTTCTTAAAACTTAAGAATGCAAGTACATCATCAGATCACACAACCCCTTGAGAAGGAGCATCTGATCCTTATTTATACTACCAACTAAGCAAGGAAGTCAACTCCACGAACTAGGAGGATGCCACTTAGGGAAAGCATTGAAAGTGGAGAGGTGGTTACGTGCACATGGAATCTAATCAGACGTGCCCATAGATTCAGCACAATAGTAATGCCTATATTTTCTCAACAATAGTAAAGACCATTACAAGGCGGTTGCATTCAATTTGCATGGGTAATCTCCTACTGTTAGCCTCCTTTGACCTTTGAATGATTCCCATGCTGGCAGTGTCTTTCTCAATTTAGTATCCTCAAATTATATATGCATGGCAATTTTAGTACGCACAATAATTGCATTTATGTAACCACCTTAAAGAACATTAACTAACCACATGCAAAATTAATATAGATAGTCCATATAACATGCCAATGTCAAAGATTTGCAGAAATAGGATTAGGCCCAATGTCTATAGTTTTGAGGAAATATCATAAAAATATCAACACTTAACATCAAGGTCCATGACAACTTCAACAAATAAATCATAAATTCTACCCAAAATTAGACCATAAACTAGACTCATCAATAGTATCAGAGTGAGAGCATGAAGGTGCACTCGTGGCATCTGTTGATGACCTTGTGCCACTGAACCACTAGCTATCCATCTTCATGAGAAAGAGTGATCCAGAGAACCACCCTAGTATCACGGAGTAGATCGATGGGCCTACATGAAGTTTGTAAACCCTTATCACTAATTTTAGGATTGTGCTGCCTAGAGTGTTTTCTTGTGCGATACCAGTTCTTGTCATTAGTCTGAGTCAGTCCAGCCCTTTGCTTGTTGTTTACTTTGGTTTTGTCCTGTTCCATAGTCTACCCCTACCCCTAGTGGCAAGTTTTCTTCTCACAAGGGTGAACTTGCATTGTGGACAAGCAATCCTACCTTGAAAGGGGCGATTCCACATCTTGAGTCCATTCCAGGTCAGCCTTTAGGAAAACTCATCCTTGTCAGAGAATTTTTTTCCTGTGGGTCAGTTAGGTGACCCTGCATTTGCCTATTCCCTCAACAAGAAATCTTGTCAAGCCTTTAGGTGATTCTCTGTCTAGTCTGTGTCATCCTCGTCTGCCTATTTCCCAAGTAGGTGATCTTGTTATCTGTAGGGGAAATCCTACATCTTGTTTGTGTCTCCCTTATCCGTACATCCCTTAGAATAGGAAAAATTGTTGTCCACAGGGGTTATCCCTCATTCGCGCGTACTATACCTATTCATACAATCCAAGACATATGCGGTTCTATTTTTCTAATAGGTGATCCCATCATAGGCATTTTTTTTCCCAGTCTATACATTTGAGGAAATAGGTGATCTTGTTATAGTGATAGGAATTTTTGTCTATGACCGTACATCTCAAGATAATGGCGATCCTAACCAATAGATAGGCAATATTTTTTCCCATGCCTACCTATTTCTTTTTAGGATCCGAAGATATAGGTGATCCTATATCCTAGAAAGGTGGTCATGTCATATACAGAGGAAAATCTATTATCCTTTAGATAGGTGATCCCATTACCTAGAGTGGTGAATTTGTGTGACACGGAGGTGAATGCCCTTCCCATACAAAATTTTTGAGAGTTAATCCTTTGGACCACTAAAATCTTGTTGTTTTTTGAGTCTGTTCCTACGATCAATTTCTTTTTATCACCATCCATCTACTTGTAATAATCATTTTAGTTTTTTTGCATTTTCAAAGGTCATCAAATCCTGAATAAAATCACATAGGTGAATCATAGGACATCTCTATACTACATATCAATCATTAGTTCATCAATCCAAATCTATTAGACTTCATTTTAGGGGCTTTTGTCCAAGTTGGCTTAGGTGACTGATCTTGATAATCATCATTGATGCTTACTTAGCATTGTTATCAGTCATGAGTAAGTAATCACTCACAGACCAATAAATCTACTTCCATCTTGAGGTAGATTCAATGTCGTAATCATCATTTTTATAATCCAATCTGATCATCAACATCATATGTCATCTAGTTAAGCCCTTGAACTTGGTTTAGAGTCAATCTCATCAATCTAATCCAATCAATCATCCACTCTTATCAATCATCTAATCCCAGCAATCCACCCAATCAAACCAAATCTAATCAATTATCCAAATCATACCATCAAATTCAATCAATCAATCAATCAACTAATCTAATCCATCCTTTAGTCATCATTTAGGTCATCATTTGAGTACATCTTAGAAGTTAGTGTCATCTTAACCACCTGGTTGTTTTGCATTTTCATGCCTGTTACCACCTGATCACAAGCAAAGAAACTCATGGAACAACAATAGCCCCAAGGTGCTCAGCCTCAAATTCCTTAGGATCAACCCACCAATGGTGGCTCATCACAATCTAACACCAAGGCTCACACCTAATCTCCTCTTGATGAAAGCATGCTTATCCAACCTGAGATCATAGTTGATGAATACCTTAGTAATCCCACAAATTTGTAAATGATGGATCATCTTCTTGATGAGTGTGGGGATAAAATCATTGCCACATTACTCCTGAAAGGTATCAATCCATCATTAAGGTTTGACTTATCAAAATATGTCAACATTACACCTCTTGCACCCCCGGTTCCATCACAAGATCCAAATCCCAGTACATTAGTTCCACAAATTCTTGAGATCACACCACATGACACATTGTACCAATTGGGATTTTGAAATGTTTTGCTTTATCAAATACTACCTCCTTGAGTCCCAATTTCAGTGATGGGTATATTTCCTAGTCCTAACAATCCTCTTGGTTTTTTTATGTCACAGGGCCCCCCCAATCTGTAAGGCATGAACATCCTGCAAGGTTCAATCCCTATACCATCTACACCACCTCTCTTACCAAATCAATCGAGTCAACTTCCAGGGAATACAGGTGGAAATGTCCCTAATCCTTTTGTCGCACCACCTCCACCTCTAATATCTACACACACATCAAACATACTACCACCGCCATTCACATCTCAATAACCACCTCAAGGAAATATCTCATCCTTGCATAAACCTCAAGGTAACCCATAGTAGGCATCATCATCACAACCAACACAACATACCCAAATTCCTTCAAAACCCCCACATCACACACAAATCTTGACACAACAGCAATATATGTGATTTGTTGAGGGATCATCTGTAGGATAATCTTCTGCAACCTCCTCATCAATTGCAGGTTCCTCCTCACCAAAAAATATCACAACAAATCACATCTTATCAAAAATTGTAGATCCCTCAACAACCACCATCCAACCAACAACCCCCTTAGCATTCACAAATCCTGATACAATCATAGCAATCCTTCCAACTAACACCAGTAAAAGCTACTACCCAATACCTATACTGTCCTCAAAGCACTTATTATGCACAACCCATCACATCCAATCTTAACCCCAATTATTCTTACCACAATCCCCAATAATCCCAGCAGTAGTCATCTTCTACAAATCCCTAGCAGTCACAACAAAAAACCTACTATCAACCATCCAATCCACAACAAGCTCCATATGCCTCCCAACAAAAAACTTCCCACAATTACCAATCCAATCAATATTACTCCCAGTAGTAGCCATCATATCAGTAGGGTGCCTCCTCCTATTATTACCAAGCCTCACCATCATATCACTAGGGTGCCTCTCCTTCGTATTATCAAGCCCTGCTATCATATCAACAATCTTATTCCAATCCCCAATCCATTCATCCTAATCAATATCAACAAACCCCTTCATATCCACCGCCACCATCATATGATCATACCATTTTGACCCCATCTTCATCATATTAGCACTATGCCTCTTACAATCAGTCCAATCTGACCAATCCTCCTCCATTGGAACCTATCAATAAGGTGTCCATGAAGAGATAAAAGCCACACTAAAGGACTTGCAAGAGGAGACATCCAAAATGTCCTTAAAATTTGAAGAGATTTGTCCCTACCTGTTTGATCCCTCCAACTCACTTGTCCCCTTTCCTAAACACTTTGAAATGCCAAAGTTTGATAAATACAAAGGAAAGAGTCACCCAAAAAATGACTTGTAGGAATTTTACACACATTTCCAAGAAGTCATGCATAACAACAATTATCTTCTATGATTATTCCCTAGGAGTCTAACAGGGCAGGCTCTAGACTGGTTTATGGGTCTTCCAAAGGGTTCCATCTCTTCTTTCACGGATCTGTTAGAAAAAATTGTAATAAAATTCTCCTTCAACTTGGAGAAGGACATTGATACTTTAGATCTCCTAAAAGAAAAACAACATGAGGGAGAAACCTTTACAAGCTACCTACAAAGGTGGCCCGCCTCGGTTGGTCGGCTAAAATCCCATCTCAATGAGAAGGACATGGTGACCATTTTCATTGCAAATGCCCATCCTGATATGGCACATAATCTTAACCTTCATTGTATTACCACATTTTTAGTATTCATTGAGAAGGGAACTACCATTGAGAGGGGTCTCATTACTAAGGGACAAATCAAAATATTTAACCCAGACAAGGATATGTCATTTGGAGATAAGTCTCACTATTGGAATAAAAATAAGAATGTTTTTAGTGATGGTGTCACCGACACCAAGCATGTCCAAGTAGCCAAAACCTCAAAAATATCACAATATGTCCCCAATAAACAATTGGTTTCCAACGTCATATTTGAGCCACATGGTGCACCATGTCCTCCTCTACAATCCAACTAGTATAACCAAGGAAAAAATTGTGCATTCACTCCTTTGGGAGAATCCTTGGATACTGTCTTCAAGATGCTCCTACAAGAAAATTATCTAGTCACTTATCCTATTACTAAGCCTTTGATGAGTCAAAACCAAAACCTACCTGGTATAGGTAAAATGAGTATTGTGACTTTCACAAAATTAAAGGTCATTCCAATAACAAGAGTCAAGTACTTAAAACATATATCCAAGATCTTATAGATTGAGGTGATATAGTAGTGGATGTGAATTAGGAAACATTGTCCAATGCCTAATTAAAAATATATCAAAATACTTTCCCCAAGCACAATGAAGGTTTGAGTACCTCCTATGCTAATCCCATCCCTAGCAATAACAACATGAACAATGTTAGCTATAAGAATGTACCCTATAGCTATGATGGCATTGTTATATGTATTAGTCGGGTAGAACCACACATGTCTATGATTTTTGTTAAAGGAGAAGACCCACAATATGTTGTTACTATGCACCACACCTGCATATCCATTCCTAGGCCTTCCACATCATCCTAGCCAGCTCTTGTGAACTCCTAATACAATATTCTTGAACATCTTGGAAAGACTCCAGCTCAAATATCCATCTTTGATTTTCTTAAGTCTTCACCCATCCATCAAGAGATCCTAACAAAATCTCTTCAAGATACACATATGCCTAATGATATAGATCCTACTCAATTTCAAGCTTTAGTAGCACAATTTTCATTCACATATTAGTTGGGCTTTAGTCAAAACGATATGTCATCAATCGACTCATCCCATAATCATGCCCTACACATTAAATTTCGTCTAGCCTACCATAATGTGAAAAGGGTCCTGGTAGATAATGGCTCTACCCTCAACCTATGTACACTAAAGTTCATAAAATTGGTAGGGTATACCCATGCTAACTTGAAAATGAGACCATTACCATCAAATCTTATGACAATGCAGAAAGGGAATCTGAAGGAATTATTTGTCTTCCTGTTTAGGTTGGCCCCATCATGAAGTATACCACATGCCACGCCCTTGATTTGGACCTTCCATATAACCTTCTCCTTGTTCACCCATGGATCCATTCCTTGTAGGTAATTCCATCCACCTATCATCAATGCTTGAAATTCCCATACAATGGGGTGGAAGTAACCATACATGTAGATCCACAACCTTTTGAATATTGTTGTGCTCTCAAAGCATCTTTTTCCCACTCCCAATATTGTCCAGGAGTTGAAGTGGTAGAACCTTAGGCTTTTTCTTCCAACCCATCACCCAATCCATCATCCAACACATCATTCACACCATCCATTGCATCTGAATCCACCATTACCAAGGTCCAAATCATTGATAAAGGCTACAAAGAATACGAGATGCATACAACTCTCAATGTGGCAACCAAAGGAAGAAGTGAAGAAAAAAAATCGCAGCTCAAAAAACATGGGTTCCACCACTTTCCAGTCCCTAGGAACACAAAAAGATCCAGTAGATGAGGACATCATTCAATGGGTTTACAAAGAAGAACCTGAGCCATCACCTCCTCTCATTGAATATTTCTAGGAGGTTTATCCTCATGCATCAAAGTTAGTAGAAAAGTAAAATTATCGAGGAGGACTTGGCGTAGAGGAACATGTAAGATTGCAGCCCATTGAGACATCTGTGTAGCCTAAAAAGGTGGGATTAGGCTATGACACCAAGAAACAGGGGCCTGCATGATCAACTAATACCTTGAATAATGTCAATGTGGATAATGATTTCCTCGAGGACATACCCGAGGAAGAAGCCATCATACTCGCTTATGATGACATTAATCTCCCTTCTCTATTCGACTCCACATCAATCCTTACCATTAGCCTTTCCCTCTATCATCTTGACCTTACTTATTGGGATCTATGAGGTAGCACACCTATTGACACCTCCCCTTCAAAGGACACTTATGTACAACTCATGGGATTGGGGAAATATGAACTCCCTAACCGCAAAAGTAAAAAGAATCAAAATAAAAGATTCATCTAGTGAAAACCTCTCTGAGGCTCTTCTTGACTCATCAAAATTAAAAAAAAGGGTATATCTGATAGTGAAAACCTCGATAAGGTGCTAGAGGATGGGGATGTTCATCTTCCCCTTTTAGGAGCTCATTTATCCGAACAGTCTTCAATTCTGGTTGAAGAGACACATGAGGTTAATTTTGAAACAGATGAAGACCCCAAAATTACTTATGTAGCCAAATAATTATCAAAGAAAGAGCATTCTATCATTGTCAACCTACTAAAGGAAGGAATCATCAACTTCACATGGGCCTATTCAACATGCCAGGATTAGAACCCACACTATTTGTACACCATTTGGATGTTCATCCAAATGCCAAACCTGTTAAACATAAGCTAAGAAAAATGCATCCCCAAGTGGCCTTGCTCATCAAGAAAGAATTGGAGAAACTATTAGAGGTTGGGTTCATAAGACCTATTGACTACTTTGACTAGATATCCAACATAGTGCCTATGGAAAAACCAAATGGGAATATCAAAATTTGTCCAGACTTTTGGGATCTTAATAAAGCTTGTCCAAAGGATGATTTTGTGCTTCCTAACATTGACATGCTGGTAGATCTTACAGCAGGGCATGCCATACTATCCCTTATGGATGGATTTTTTAGCTATAGTAAAATCAGAATCGCACCTGCAGATCAGCATAAAACTACTTTCACTACCCCTTGGGGAACCTTTTCCTACAATTCCATTCCCTTTGGTCTCAAAAATGCAAGGCAAACTTACCAACGTGTGATGATTGTTATCTTCCATGACCTTATCCATATCATAATGGAAGATTATGTCGATGAATTATTAGGGAAGTCCAAGACAAGAGAAGAGCATCCCAAGATCCTGAAGAAAATATTTGAATGGTTAGAGAAATACAAGCTACACCTAAATCAAAAAAAGTGTGTGTTCAATGTTACATTTGGAAAATTATTGGGCTTCATAGTCTCTAGAAGGGGTATTGAAGTGGATCCAATGAAGGTCAAGGCAATAATTGAAATTCCCCTGCCATGCAATTTAAAGCAACTAAGGAGCTTCAAACGAAAGCTACAGTCAATTAGGTGCGTCATTGCCCAACTTTATGACAAGTGTCAATCATTCACACATCTCTTGCATAAATACATCACCTTCAAATGGGATTCAGAGTGTTAGCGAGGCTTTGACAAGATTGAATACTTGGCTCATCCACCCATTCTGATGCCTCCCATTCCAAGAAAACCACTTATATCTCAGCTACATCAGTTTCACTGGGGGCATTACTAGCACAACATGATGACCTCTCTAAAGAATGTGCAATCTATTACATCAACCAAACACTTGTGGGTTATGAGCTCAACCATTTTCCCATTAAAAAGCATTTCCTGGCAGTTGTTTTTAGTTCAAATAAGTTACACCATTACATGCTTAGTCATCCCATCAAGCTAATCTCAAAAGTTGACCCACTTAAGTATCTGTTATCCTGAACTTCTTTAACTAGCCACATGGCCAAGTGGGTTATGCTACTGAGTGAGTCTGATATAGAGTATTTGGAATGAAAAGAAATCAAGGTATATGTAATAGGAGATCAATTAGACAATGCTGCTTTGGTGGATGCATATCCATTAGTAGCCAAGTTTCCTAATGAAGGGGTCCTTATAGTTGCAAAAATAGATACATGGACACTCTACTTTGATTGATTATATATACATAATGGAGCTGGTGCAGGTGTTATATTCATCACACCTCAAGGTGATTATATCCCAAATTCATTTAGGTTAGCATTCTCGTGCATCAACAACATTGTTGAGTATGAAGCTTTGATCATTGGCCTAAAAATCACCATCTAATGGAGTATCACTCGTCTTCGTGTCTTTGGCAATGCTCAAATTATTATCAAATAGGCCAATGATGCGTTTTAGAAAAAATATGATAAGCTCTTACCATACAAATGCATGGTGAATGACTTCAAGAGGTATTGCACCTACATCCAATTTGAGAAAATTCCCATAATCTAGAACAAGGTAGCAGATGCAATGGCTACAATCGCCTCCCTTATTGACAAGCCCAAAGATTGAACAAACTATGAGTTTCTTGTTGAGAAACTACTAATCCTAGCATAAGATGTCCCTAATAATGAGATGGTGTGTGATATCATAAGTCTCTATTCACTTTGGTACCAAAACATTTATACCTACCTTCATGACAACACCTTACCCCCTGACCTTACCCATAATTAACGTAAATCATTTATCCAATTTATTTCCCACTATACCATCATAGGAGATATACTTTATCTAAGAGGGTATGATGGCACTCTTCTTCGATGTCTCATTCAATTGGAATCTCATGTTGCATTAAGCAAGGTACATAGTGGTGTCTTTGGGTCTCATTCTAATGGAATGGCCTTAGAAAAGAAGATTCTAAGAGTGGGGTACTATTGGCCCACTATAGAACATGACGCTTGTGAGGGCGTGAAGAAGTGCCTACCATGCCAATAACATGTAGATTTGATCCATGCTCCTGTGCAAGACTTGTAGCCTATTATTGCTCCATCATCTGATGGACATACATTAATCATCACTGCCACTGAATACTTTACCAAGTAGGTGGAAGTAATTCCACTCTCCCAAATTATGGGTATTCAAATTTCCAAATTCATTTTTTAGCATATTCTTTGCAAATATGGTATCCTTTCCACCATCATCATTGACAATGGTAAGCCATTCAAAAACCAATATATGAAACACCTTTTTGAAACATACCATATCCAACATCATTGGTCCAACCCTTATTACCCTTAGGGCAATGGCCAAAATAAAGCAACCAACAAAACTCGCATAAAAATCCTTAAAAAGGTGGTTAACAACAATGGTAGAGATTGGCACCTCCATCTCAATCCATCCCTTTGGGCATATCGTACATCCATCCACACACCCACTGGCACTACTCCATACTCTATCAGTTATGGCACCGATGTTATCTTGCTAATTAAGGTTGAGATCCCATCACTTTGAATCTCTCTAAAGAATCTTATTAGTGATGAAGATGCCTAGTCGCATGGTTGATTCAACTAGAACTCTTGGATGAAAAATGCATCAATGCCTACAATCATCTTCAAGCATACTAGCACCATCCTAGGATAAACTACAACAAGAAGGTTTTTCCACACCAATTCAACAATGGATATTTAATCCTGAAGGAAAATTAACACACCCAACAAGATAGAGAAAAGAAAGGAAAGTTTGAAGCCAATTGGTTGGGTCCCTATGTTATCACAACCAAATATGCTTTTGGGGCATATCAGCTTGAAACACCTAAAGGAGAACCCTTAGAAGAGCCCATTAACATCATGCATCTCAAAAAATTTTACACCTGAGTCAGTTGGGTTACCCTACCCTAAAAAATACTAAAAATGTATAAAATCCAAAAAAATACAATTTTTTTTTTCAAAAGTCAAAAAATCCAATAATAGTAAAGAGAAATAATCCATCCTATGGTGAAAACCATCCCTAGTGCTGCCTTGGATAAATATGTTTGGTGAAATCCTAGAAACATGTGTCATTCATAGAGGGATTAATCATTATCTACCTTGTGTCTAGTTACTTTATGCTTCCATCCACCCTACCTGCATATCCTATCCTTGCATTCTATCACATCTATCCTATTGGCATCTTGTTATTTGTCACTTGGTATATTTTGGTTGAGCGTTGGATGATTCAGATCGACTATCCTAAATCTAAGCTTGTATATTGGTGTTGTTGGTCAATTTCGTGTCCTCATCTGGGCTCCATCATTTTATCAATCATCACTAGGTCTCATCTCATCTTTTGTCCATTTTTTTGAACTATGTTGCCCTTGCACTTTCATGTAGGCAAGGCTAATCATTTGATCAGCCCCTAGGGAATTTTTCCATCTAGTCATTGTCATCCATTGATGTATCCATTGTCCTCTTTCGGATCTTATCCATGGTCAGTCATCAATATTTAATCAAACTACGAGGTCTTTGCACTTTCACGTAGGAAAGGCCATCGATCAATGATCCCCCAAGACCCTAGGTTTATCCTTAGGGTGTGTATTGGTGTTGTGTCGTATCATCAGGTATATCCCTATTCATTTTTTGCCTAAAATCAAATCTCACTATTATCATGAGGTTCAACTGGTCTCTAGCATCCTGAGTCATGTCGATCATCTAGTCTATCCCCCATCCTTGGTCTTAATAGGATGTATCCTTCCTAAATTTGACCACATCAATCCCATCCACCTTTTGATCCTATGGAAGAGGACATTTGAAATTTATTGTGATATTCTGATGCTTTTGACATTTTTCTTATCATCTGAGCTTCCTATTATGCTTTGTCAAGGTCACCACGATCCATCATATCATGGTGCCCCTTGACATGTAAAAATAGGGGCATAACTTGGTTTTTGGTCTGTTCTTGTCTTCTTGGTTGTCCCACGTAGTATCCAACAAGATCCTCACAATCTTGTGTTCTATTTGGGAATCCTTAGTGCTTGTGGTTATTCCAACATTAGGCCCCACCAAAGCCCCTACAGTTTTGGGGCGTCAGGATAGCCCTCTTGTTTGTTGTGTTTTTCCTTTTTTATTGGACATTAATCGACCTTGGTTCTTCATACCCTAGCGCATCATGTCCCATGCTATAGCAAAAACTGGGGCTCCTAATATGGAAAAATGGCATTAGGTTGACATTTCATCTATCATCCCATTATAGTACATTTCATTTATTATCCAATTCTTTACCTAGGCTATGATTAGTGTAGACAAAGATTTTGGCTTCCAAAAGTCTTTCTAGCACTTCTAGGCTTTTTCACCTAAAAGGAGAAAGATGGGCCAAACTACATAGTTCACATTCAAATATTAATGTGATATGGATGCAATATGTCTAAAAACATTGATTTAAATGCAAAAAACTAATGAATGGTATTGATTATCAAATTGAAACCATTGAAATACAACTTGTTGGAAAACACATTTGTGTAATACAAAAAAGCAACTAGAAATGAATGCAAATTGCAACAGAAATGGATGAAACTGAAAGTATGCACCCAAGATCTTGATGAAGAAAATGACTTTTGGAATGTTGTTGACCCTAATTTTTAGGAGTGGTGGAAATCATTTGCCATTCTGGGCAAATCAGTCCCAGTTCTATGAAATTGTTCTGGAACCCATTTCAAACAAATGGGTATCCAAAAATGTAGAAAACCAAAATCAGGCTTGGAAGTGTGACTCATTCACCACTCATGATGAATGAGTCCACTTTTGAATTTCTAAATATTCAAAGGTGGAAACAAGAGCCTTCGGTTTGCAATTTCTACTTCTCTAGGTGTCCAGTTTTGAAATAGTCGAATTCGGGCCTGAAAGTGACTTTTTGTTGATATTTTTCCTTATCCAATGAAGAGATGACTTGAACAACTTTGCAATGCAATCTTCAATTATTCCTAAGCCTCCAAGATGCCTAAATCTGCAAACACACAAGAAGAGAAGAAGAAATGTTGGATGTTAGGGCATGGGGGTTTGCCTTGGTTAAACCCCTTTTAGGAAATTAAACCAAAATGAGAAAAGAATGTAATGAAGCATGCAATAATAGAGTTGATTACCTTTCCATGATGATTGACCTTGAATGTCTAAAAATTTCTATCTTAATGACTTGAAATGATGAAACCCTAACTTGTTTGACTTGAGATGGAAGAATGATGGATGAATAATGAAGAATGGTTATGATTTAGGTTTTAGAGAGTTTATTTTTATAGGAAATTCAACTTATTAGCCTATAAATTAGATCCCTAAGGCTGACATGTAAAAATAATAAACTTAAATTTTAGTTTGTCCCACTCAAAAGTCAAAATTGACCCAAATGGGACTCATTCACCACCTTGGATGAATCAGTCCCACCTTGTAGGGACTTATTTTCCATAGATGAAAAATTAGTCCCATAGGGGTCCATTTGCTAGCGAGGTTGTTGGGGAATGCATGAATTAGGTTTATATGATGACTTTTTCTATTATTTCATCAAATTATGCCTCGGGATGCACAATATGGGATAATAGGGGCCTATTAGTGATGATGCAAAGGTCAATTAGGTCATGGGGCACAAACTTCAATGTGAAAGTGTGATTAAATACACTTTTCAACACTAAAATGAGGTCCACACAACCTAGAAAGGCACAAGAACCAATGTGAATGTGTAAAACACATTACAACACTAGGTTAACATTAAATTTAGTTCCCAAGCCTTCTATATTGATGTGATAATGTAATTAAATACATTTTATAATGTTGAATTAAGGGAAAATGGGTTCATTAAGTCTAGAAAAGTGCGAAAGTCCTTTACAACACTTTACAACACCTTTATAAGACATCATTAAATGCATTTGAAAGGGTCCAAGACCTAGTGTGGATGTGAAAAACAGCTCACAACACTGAATCAAGGCCTCATTAAGTTCCAATTTATCATCAATTATTCCCCAAATCAAGCAAGTTTCCTTTTTTCTATGGTACATTTAGCTCCCACTTTAGTGAGAGGATGAACTTGCTTCAAGCTGACACTAAAGTAGACATTGAAGAGAGATTTGAATGTATAGACGTAGATGACAAAGAATAAACAAGATCAAGAAGGAAATCAAGCCCCCAAGATCCAAGATCCTAAGTCAAACCATCAAGATACATAATCATGCAATGGCAAGAACTAAAGGAAAGAAAAATGGGGTGGAAAAGATGTGCTCACTCTAGGGCCACAGAACATTAGGATGTTTGTGGGGTGAGATGTCCCAAAGAAGTTTCTTAGTGAGAAATTCATGCCAGTGTGTCTGAAACTTCCCATTATACAATCCATACCAAATTTATCCTCCTTATAACTTTGATAAGGCACCATAATGCAAATGCTTTTGTAAATGTTTTTTAATGTATTGTAAACATTCTGTTAAAGGGGATTTTGCTTTGTTCAAGTAAGGTCTTCTTCTTATAGAGCATTGTACCTAATGTCTCTAAGAGAGGACAAGTTAGGGTGTTAGATTGTTATCCATGGGATGCCTTATTCACATTAGGCTACTTCAATTGATCATTATTCCCTTGTCAAATCATTATCCATGGGATGCTTTGTTTGCATCATAACATAAATACTTAAACAACATAGCATAACGAGGTGATAACAGAATGAAAGAGAGAACGAGATAGCAGATAAAACACAATTGATAATGGAGTTCATTTGAGTGGACTACGTCTCTGGGTCCCTCTCCAATAGAGGGAACAATCCTATTATGCTCCAAGAACAAGATTACAATTGCAAAATAGAACCATTCCCTTCCAGCATTTCGACGGCATAACGCTCCTCTGACATACAAGAATGGCTTCAAGTCCTCAATGCAGTTCTCCCAACGTCATCACCTGCCTGATTTATGAATGCCTCACTCTCCCAACTTCACCCCCTTTTATACAAAATAATGGCCCAATTTGGTTGATAACCAAATGATTTACAAAATATTGCCTATCCCCTCTACAAAGTAAAAATATTTGGAAATCTCCCCTATTTACATATAGAAATCCCTTATTCCCTCATATAATTCATTTTAAAAATCTTTATAATATTTATTATATTTTATAGCCCCTTAATATTTCATTTGTTGGGCTATAGGAGGTTTATTTTAACCTCCTTAATAGATTAGAAGATTTGAAATTTTAAATATATGGGAGAAAATTCAAAAATAAGGGGTTTTCAGTTTTTGGACTTCAACAAAACCATACAGGGTCGCTTAATTCTCAGAACCACATAGTGGTGTGGTGGTGAGCATACCTTTTGGGTCCAGGGAGGTCGGAGGTTTGACCACCCCGAACTTCTCTTTTTAAAACCAATTTCTGAACTATCAATTAACAAAACATACTAGCCTCCAATATGGGTAAGCGCATGGTGCACGACTGAATGGTGGGTGGTTGGGTTTGTAAGTTGGAGGTCGTTGAATCAAGCCCCATGTAGGTCATTTCACTTTTTCATTAGTAAATATATATATGTTGTTTCAACCGACCACCAGAGGGAGGAGAATAAAGGGCCACGTGGCATGCCGAGGAGGTGGCACATGGTGCAACATGATTTGATGATTCAACATAGTCATCTACCACGCATCCGTAATGTCAAAGTCACGTTAGCATACAAAATCCATGTTAGCTACCACTTATTCTTGCCAAATAATCTATACGATCATACGGCCTGCCACGTGTCGGCATGTGACTGGTCCACCTCACCTGTCATACTGTACGGACTGCCAAGTCAACATGTTGATGTCATCATTTGTACAACTGGTCAACCATGGTACCTATCAACTTTGACTTCGCGTAACTTGTGTGTATGAGCTCAAATTTTGACAAAATGAATGTCGTTGGGAAGGTGTCAATGAGCTCTTCGAGTTGATGTTGGTTCTGTTGAATTCTGAGGTAGTGTTTTTTCCTGCTTTTGTGGATGGCCTCAGGTGCCTGTTTGACCTGTACCTTTGACTGGTTGTATCTTTGGCATACAGACTCCTTTTGAGTCCATTCAACTTGCATTTGACTCAAAATTTCATGCACTTCAATCTAGCAATAATTACTAGAGCATATGGGACAATTCAATTTTTGATGTCGAGTATCCCCCTGGATTAATCCTCCCCATTGTAGAGCTTTTGGACCTTTTAAATCTTGATTACTTGGAAACAAAGTGAGGGTAAACTTCCCTCACTTTACCAATCTCCATCCATTTTTCCTTGCTTGGATTTATCACCTTTTGTCCCACTCTAAGGTACTCAATAGCTCCTCTTTGTGAAGTCCTAACTTTCCTGTCTAAGATGACATCCTCTGGCAACTCTGACATGTACTTCGGTGAAAGATCATCAACCGATGGAACTTGAATGTTTATTTTCATCTAGTATCATTGGAGGCTCATACAACTTTAGATTCTTAACATTGATAACTGAATAGATGTGCATGTATGGAGGAAGATTGAGGTAGAAGGAATTGATCCTGATATTTTTCAAGATCTCAAAGGGACCATACCGAATCGACTTGAGCTTCTTTCCTTTGCCTTGCATTCTTTCCTTGCTGATATGTAACCAAACTCTGTCTCCAACCTAGAAATGGTTATCACTGTGATGCTTGTCATGGTGAGCCTTGTATTTTTCTTGGCTCTACTTCAACTATGCTTTCATTGCCTGATGGATTTCTTGGACTTTCTAGATGAACTTCAAAGCCTTCTCTACATCATGGTGTCCATCTACAACATTGTCCTTCCCAAAAGCAAAGTCCATTGGTGTTTTAGGCACATAACCAAATCAATTCTCAAAAGGAGACCTCTTTGTAGAAGAGTGTGCCGCATGGTTGAAAGCATGTTGCAAATAATGAAGACTCTCATTCCATAGCTTGGGATGTTTTCTGCAGTAACCTCTGAGCAGATGCACAACTGTACTCTTTAGTTTGGTGTCCACAAGTCCCCACAAAGCTAACCAAAATTCCCCCAAGAATCAAGAATCACAATCCAATACAATAGAAGTAGGTAACCCAAAATTAATGCATACAAATTGAAAGTACATCTAAGCTATTAGTTCAACAATAACCTATTTTTTAAAAGGCATTAACATACACATTTTGTTGAACCAATCAACTACTACATATAAATAATCATGTCCCTTCCTAGACATAGGTAACCCCCTGACAAAATCCATTGGAACACTTTCCCATGGATGGGATGGTACAGGTAGAGGTATGTACAACCCCAATTTCCTATTACTAGGTTTACTTGTTGCACACATGACACAACCTCTAATATACTTAGTTACAGTTTCTTGTCTATGAGGCCAGTAACAATACTTTTTCAACTGAGTGATTGTCTTGCTTACCCCAAAATGTTCTGCAATCAATGAGGTGTGTGCTTCTTTGATTACCTTTTCTTTTTCATCTTTTGGAATGCATAACTTTCCCAAGTGATACAACAGTTTATCGTACACATAGTAATCTTTCTCTTCTATATTTTTTCTTGCAATTAGAGCTGAATAGATTTCCCTAATCAGTGTGGATTACAATTTATTTCCCCATTAAGTAGTGTTTCCATTTTTTAACACTCTGAACTAATGCATAAAGTTCCTTATCATAAGTAGGATAGTTAATTATTGCACTTGTAAAGGTCTTGGAGTGATAGCAGATTCGCTTACCTCCTTCCATTAGCACTGCTCCCATGGAAAATCCACTCACATTTGTCCTGATCTCAAATGGTTGGTGTAAATCTGGTAAAGCCAGAACTGGTGTTGTGCTCAACTTTTCCTTCAAAGTGTTGAAGGCCTTTTCTTGTGGACCTCCCCACTGAAAAGTTGTCTTCGTACTGGTCAATTAGTGCAATGGTGATGCAATGTAGGAGAATTTTGCAATGAACTTTCTCTAGTACTGGATTGCACCTAAGAAAATTTGGACTTAAGTGATTGTACTTGGCTTAGGCCATTTTGTAATAACTTCAACCTTTAGAGGGTCTACTTTCAATTGACCACCACCTACGACATAGCCTAAGTACACTAAGGATGTCTTAGCGAATTCACATTTAGACATCTTTACAAAGAGTTTTTCTTTTGTCAATACATCAAAAACTTTCTTTAGATGACTTACATGATCTTCCCAAGTTTGAATGAATACAAGAATATCACCTAAATATACTATGACAAAATCATCAATAAAAGGATGAAAGACATCATTCATGACTCTCATAAATGTAGCTGGTGCATTGCAAAGCCTAAAGGGCATGACCAACCACTCAAATAGTCCCTGTTTTGTCTTAAATGCAGTTTTCCAAATGTCATCTTCTGTAATTCTTATCTGATGATATCCACTATGCAAGTCTAACTTAGTGAAATAAGTTGCATGTTTTAATTGATCAAGTAAATCATCAATATAGGGAAGAGGATACCTGTTCTTTACCATTATCTTTTTTAGGGCTCAATAGTCAATGCACATTCTCAAATACCTGTCCTTCTTTGGAACTAACACAATTGGAGAACCACAAGGAGATGTACTAGGATGGATGACTCCTTTTTCAACCAACTCCTAAACTTTCTTTTTGATTTCTTCATTCTGCAAAACTAATAAATGGTACATGCTGATGTTTGGAAGAGGCACATCTTGTTGCAATTGGATTTCATGTTGTATCTCTCTCTTAGGTGGAAATCCCTTTGGCTACTGAAATAAGTCATCATAAGCAGAAACCATTTTGACCATCTTAGTTTTACCCTCTGGATCGCACCGCTTAAATGCTTCAGCTTTTTCATCCTCTTTGGGTTTTACAAGCATTAATACAAAGTTCTTACTAGAATTGACCAACCTTTTCATTTTCCCAACATTGAATAGTGTAAGATTAGTCTTAACTTTGTGTGCACATACAATGTATTCAATCCCATCCTTAAAGAGCTGATACTTATTCTCCCCCTATAAAGAATTTATTTTTTTTCATACAGATAAGGACTCCCTAACACAACCCCACAAATATCCAAAGGAACAACATCTACCTCTACCTCATCAATAAAGTTTGCAGTGATAGCAAATCTCAACTTACATTTTTTTGTTATCTGCAGTTAAGCATCATTGCAAACCCATCCAAGTGAATATGTCTTTGGATGAGGTATTGTAGCTAGATTAAGTTTCTTTACCACCTCTTCAAATATTAAGTTGACTTGAGAACCCATATCAAACAGTGTGTCAATCTTAGTGTGCTTAGTTACAACTCGAATATGAAACATATCATTTCATTATTTCTCAGCTTTAGGAGGAGTAGATACTTTACTTGTACTTGCATTTGCATTAGAAACATTTGAATTAGAAGAGAGAGTTATACCTTTCCCTTTACCTTGGACCCCAGCAGCAACAATCTATGTTTCATCTCCAGAGTTGGATCCAAGATCTCGTTGAATCACTGCAACAATCTTTTGCTTGCCTTTATTGCATCCATATATTTTTTTGCTTTAATTCAGGATGCAGCTTCCAACACTTTGAATCATTGTGCCCCTCTTTCTTGCAATGGGAGCATGTGGGCTTATCACCCTCCTTAACTATAGTTGTCTTCTTCTCTTTTCCTTTATCTTTATCTTTGTCTTTACCCTTAGACTTCCCCTCAAACTAAAATGGTTCTTTGAGAAATTATCACTGAAAGTGTTCTTACCCTTTAACTCTAAATGAATGGCTTGCACTGACACTTAGTACAAATTACTAGGACTGAACATTAGAATAGTATGTCTTAGGTAAGAATACAAACCACCTATGTACTTAAGTAGTGTATCATGAGTATACAATGGAATATTTAAAGCAATAGCTTGTTTTCTAAACTCATGGGTGTAATCTTGGACAAACTGACCCTTACCTTGCCTAAAGGATTGCCAATTCATTATTAATTGCTGCATATAACCTAAAGGATAAAACTATTTTTTAAGGGAAGCAAAAAATTCCATCCAATTCATATTAACCTTACCATGGCAAGAAATTTCTTCCTGAGTCCTACTCTCCCACCAAGTGAGACATATACCTCCCAACCGGAGAGGGCTAATTGGATCATAGAAGAATCTTCTGCTAGGCCTTGAATCCTATAATACACTTATACTTGCTGGTCCAATCATCTAACTTTTTGACATTTAACTCCCCATAGTACTTAGGCAATTCAAATTTTACATCCAGTTTAATAATAGGCTTAGACTTTCTCTTGAAAGGATTAACAATAGTAGAAGAGGAAGAAGAAGAAGGGGAAGATGGAGGAGATGGAGCTTCTAGAGCTTTTCCTTCTTTTTCCTTTCTATCTTCCTTCTTTTCTTGCTTTGAAGAATCTCGCTTTTCATGCTTCTTATTTTCTCCATAAAGCTCTTCCACAATAGCCTTCATGTCAAGAAAGGCTCACTGAAAAAACTAGTCACACAAAGCTCTGATACCAAACTTGATCTAAATTATGATCTATGAAAATTTATTATGAATGCTTAACTATTAAAAAGACTGATTCAAGCTTTAAAACGAAATTAACATAACAAAAATACTTAAACAACATAGCATAACAAGGTGATAACAGGATTTGGTAAGATAGCTTCGTCACTCATAGGAGAGGCATCAAGAAAAGGATAACTAGGGGTTTCATGGTTACCAATGATGAAACTTTTTTGTTCAAATAGATCTTCTCAAATGGTAGGGGAATTAGGGAAGGGAGGAATAATTTTTTCATGAGTTTCACTATCAATATCCTCTAACACTAAACTATCTTCTTCATGTGTAGAGAAGACATTAGGAGAAGAAAAGGGTTGATTGTCATGATTATCTATACTTACATCCTCATGTCCTAAAATGGCGTCTTGAGTAGGAGAGGTAGGATTGTGATAGCTATCAATCATATCCTCCACACAATTGTGTTTGTCATGATCATTCACTAGTTTATCCTTATTCACTAAAGGATTTTCACAAGTAGGCGAGGTGTTGGGAGATGAATGAGGACTTGGTAAGGTAGTGGCAATGATTTCAGCTTTGTGTGTCATAATATCTTTGCAAGGGGGAGGAGAAGGAAGACAAGAAATAATTTCATGATCTTCAATTATTGTGTCTTCTTTCATCAAGATACCTTCATCACCAGTGGCAGAGATATTAGGAGAAGAACAATTATGATTATCATGATTATCGATGCATGCATCCTTTTGTGTCAAATATTTAGTGGATGATCTTAGTGAGATTAAATCCTTAAGGGCTTCATCTAACATGTCTAAATCATCACTACTAAAGGGCTTGGATGTTATGGTTTTTTGAAATTGAATCATTTTTTGAATTGGATTGTTTCATGTTTTTTGTTTTTTGTTTTTATTTGCTAATGAATCTGATCTAAATCAACTAGGAACTAATGTTGAAAATGAAAATTGCAAAAGTATAAGTGCCATAAATGTAAATAATGTATTTCTAATGATTTAAATGTAAGAGAAGCTATGCAAACTTAAAATGCAATCTAAAGACATAGGATGAAATGTAACTTTTCAAATTTCAAACAAAGTAATTGATTGATGACACTATGCAATAATCTGAAAGATGAAAGATTGGAAATGAAAATGTGAATTTTAACAATGCATGAAATGAGCTAATGTAAGATAAATCTAATAAAATACATGATATAGAAACTCAACCAACTGATACAGACAACTAATGGCAGCAAAAAGAAGCATAAAAATAGGGTTTTCAACTCTGTAAAAGGCAGTTTCAAGGGTCAAAAGAGACTGATTCACCCACGGTGGCAAATGAGTCCCAGTATGGACTCTTTTCGGAATTTTTAGAAAATTTTGAGTGATTTTTTATGTTTTTCGAGTTCTATGATACAAACCTAAGTTAAAAATTTAGAATTTTAGAAAATTTAAATGAATTTAGATGCCAAAAATGTAACCTAAATGCACTTTCTATGAATGCAAAATATGAAACCTAGTATGTAAATGAATCTATGCAAACCCTAATGCAAGATCAATGTGAAGCTAGATCAATGGTGAAGGACTCCAAATTAAAAAGGTATTCGAGAACCAAGTTCACCAAAATGTAGACAAATATTTTGGCTTCCAAAAGTCTTTCTACCACTTCTAGGGTTTTTCACCTAAGAGGAGAAAGATGGGCCAAAATGCAATGTTCACATTCAAAGATTAATGTGATATGGATGCAATATGTCTAAAAAAACTGATTTAAATGTAGAAAACTAATGAAAGGTATTGATTATCAAATGGAAACCATTGAAATGCAACTTATTGGAAAACACATTGTGTAATGCAAAAAACACCTAGAAATTAATGCAAATTGCAACAGAAATGGATGAAACTGAAAGTATGCACCTGAGATCTTGATGAAGATTGTAAATGACTTCTAGAATGATATTGATCCTAAATTTTAGGCTTGGTGGGACTCATTTTCCATTTTGGGCGAATTAGTTCCAATTCTGTAAAATTGTTTTGAAACCTATTTCAGACAAATGGGTATCCAAATATGCATAAAACCAAAATAAGGCTTGGAAGTTGGACTCGTTCACCACTCATGGTAAATGAGTCCACTTTTTAATTTCTGAATATTCAAAGGTGGAAATAGGAGCCTTCAGACTACACTTCCTACTTCTCCAGGTGTACAGTTATGAAACTGTCAAATTTGGGCCTAAAAGTAATTTTTTGTTGATATTTTGCCTTATCCAATGAAGAGATGACTTGAAAAAAATTTCAATGCAATATTCAATGATTCCCAAGCCTCCAAGATGCCTAAATCTGCAAACACACGAGAAGAGAAGAAGAAATGTTGGATGTTAGGGCATGGAGGTTTGCCTTGGTCATACCCCTTTTAGGTAATTAAACCAAAATGAAAAAATAATGTAATGAATCATGCAATAATGGACTTGATTACCTTGCCATGATGACTAAACTTGAATTTCTATAGCAAAACATGAAGAATCTACCCTTGAATGTCAAAAAATTGTTATCTTAATAACTTGAAATGATGAAACCCTAACTTGCTTGACTTGAGATGGAAGAATGATGGATGAATAATGAAGAATGGTTATGATTTAGGGTTTAGAGAGTTTATTTTATATGAAATTCACCTTATTAGCCTATAAATTCGATCCCTAAGGCCGACATGTAAAAATAATAAACTTAAATTTTAGTTTTTCTCGCTCAAAAGTCAAAATTGACCAAAATGGGACTCATTCTCCACCTTGGGTGAATCAGTTCCACCTGGAAAGGACTCATTCACCACAGATTGTGAATTAGTCCCAAAGGGGTCCATTTTCCAGCTGGGTTGTTGGGGAATGCATAAATTAGGTTTATATGATTACTTTGTTGGTTATTTCATCAAATTATGCCTCAGGATGAACAATATGGGATAATAGGGGCCTATTAGTGATGATGCAAAGGTCAATTAGGGCTTGGGACATAGAATTCAACGTGAAAGTGTGATTAAATACACTTTTCAACACTAAAATGAGGTCTACATAGCCTAGAAAGGCACAAGAACCAATGTGAATGTGTAAAACACATTAAAACACTAGGTTAAAGTTAAATTTAGTTCACAATCCTTCTAGATTGATGTGATTGATGTGATAATGCAATTAAATACATTTTATAATGTTGAATTGAGGGAAAATGAGTTCATTATGATTAGAAAAGTGTGAAAGTCCTTTACAACACTTTACAAGACCTTTACAAGACATCGTTAAATGCATTTGAAAGGGTCCAAAACGTAGTTTGGATGTGAAAAACACCTCACAACACTAAATTAAGGCCTTATTAAGTTCCAATTTATCATCAATTATTCCCTAAATCAAGCAAGTTTCCTTTTTTCTACAGTACAATTAGTGATTTTGGTTGTGCAAATGTTCTTCATCCACCTATTCTTCCTAATAGGATTCTGATGGTTTTGACAGATGCATTCTCACACCCATCATAATTCATCTCATTATGTGATGCATTGCCACACCTATCATTGTTATCCTAGGTTCATTATCCATCTCATCAAAGCATTATCATTTTCATAATCATTTTAAGTTGTTTATATTAATATGGATCTATTAGTCTAAGAATATTAAGTCCATATCATTATTGCATTTTCACCTCATTATCCTTTCATTGCATTATCACTTTCATTATCATCTTAAGTCGTTTAGATTAATTTAGATTGGTTATTCTAATCATCTTAAGTTCATATCATTTCATGGCATTATCATTTTCGTTATCATTTTAAGTTGTTTAGATTAATCTAGATTGGTTATCGTAAGCAATTTAAATTCATTTCATTTCATATCATATCCATTGAATTATAATTTTCATTATCATTTTAAGTTTTTTATTGGTTATTCTAAGTTTCTTAAGTTCATTCCATTGCCTTATCATTTTCACTATTATTTTAAATTGTTTAGATTGATCTAGATTGGTTATTCTAAGCATCTTAAGTTTGTTCCATTTCATTATTATATTAGTTCATTTTACCACATACATTGCATTACATTACACTTATCCATAACATGATCACATATGCATAATAAATCCTTTAGATATTTTCATATCACTTCATACATACATAATTCACAATTATAATGCAATCAGCCATACATTATTCATCATCCTTGCATAATCCATCATCACATCATACCACATATGCATACATAATCAACTACATTGACATCACCACCTGCATCACATACTATTAGTATCACATCCATAGCATATATCATAAAAATCACAAATCATCTATCACATCCTCCATCACAAAGAGTTATACATAATGCATATAATCCATATCATCCACATAGACATAGGAATAGGTCATCTTCATCACATGAATACATCATAATCATCAACATACACATGAGCATAATAAGCATCCATGGCATCACATAATAATCACATAATGTCTGTAATGTCCATCGTATATCATATATATGAAAAAATATATAATGTCTATCACGTGTCCAACATAGTCCATAATAGAAGATCACAAAAGTCCATGAAAATCCACACTAACAATCCATTACAAAGTCCATCAAAATCCATCATAAAGGTACAAGTGCAAAAATCTAATCAAATACAAAGAGTACATCTAACATATCATGGTGTCCTGAATGAATAAAGAATAAAGAATAAATGAATAAATGGATCAATCAATCTCTAGAATCCATAGTCTCTATCTACATGAACTATCCATACACCCTACACCTGTCAAAAATATGTGTCTTGTATCCCATCTCTCCATCTACCCACTGCTATCGGCATCTAACCTTTGAGGGGAGTTTGGCACTAAACCTCGGCCTCAGGGGGTGTCTCACAAGAATTGCTATATCCTTGTGTGTGCATGGCTTTTAAGTGTGAGGATGTTGGCATCTGCGATGCTACTTGGAAATATGGTGGCACCTTCTATGCTAGATCAAGCACCTCTCTGAAATAGGCATTCATATAATATTTGACCTCTATCCTAGCATCGGCCTCCCTTACTACTTGTGCCCTTGCCAAGTCTCTCTCTATTTAGTACCCATCTCTCTATCCACTTATGTCGTCTCATGCTCCCAAGCCTCCTGTGCTAGCTACATCTGTTCTACATGTCCCTCCAACTAGGATATACTCTGCATAGCCCCATCTCACTCACCATGTAGTCACTACACCTAGGCCTCTGTTGCCTCAGCCCTCTCCAACAATCCTCCTACATCTCCCATAGTCACATTTGTGCACTCTGCCCTCTCTTGAGCCTCATCCCTCTCCCTTTGAACATCCTCCAACTACCTCTAGAGTTTATCTCTCTCTCTCTCCTAATCTCCTCCATCCCCCCCACATCTCGCCTACTAGTCTTTATAGATCATCACTCTCTATCTCTGCCTCTTGTACCTGTCTCCCCACCTCATCTTGCAGGGCCCCATAATCTCTGTCTCCCTCTCTCTGGAAACCCTACAGTTTCTCTACCTTAGCCTCCAACCTTCCCATCTTCATCTACAGTATGTCCTGATCTACTTAACACTCCCTCAATGTGTTCTCCACTATTCCTAGCCTAGCTAGGGCTCCTATCAATAACACGACTTTGTCCTCTGGTAGTGGTGGAACGTAGGGAACCATGGCCAAAGGATGCACCATGGGGAAATCCACATCCATAGCCTAATCCTCCCCCTACCTCCTACATCTCTATGTCATCGTCTCCCCCTCTCCTCTGCCAGCCACCTCTCCTCCTCTGTGGTCTATCCAACTCGCTCTCATCATCTGAACCAAATCCCAATTCTCTCATCATCTCAAGGGGGAATACCCTACCATATTCCTCCATCCTTTCTTCCTATCCATTCTCCTATTATACTGAGGCATCATCTAGCATTCTTTTCTTCTATCAAGTCATCTGTGCTTTATTTTTCTTTGAAACACTATTATTCTAATAGTATTTCGAAGAGGGGAAAAATGCAGACACCTGAATTTGACCACTCGCATATGGTAAAATTCACCCTTGTATTCCTCCGTCCAAAATCCCTCATCCATATTAATTAAATAATTCATTCATTATTTGGTTAATATTTCACTTCAACCTAATGTCCCCTAAGGTATTTAATTAATCAATTAAATACTTTACCTTATTCATCTCTAAATTAGACAAATAGAACAACTTATTTAATTGTCATTAACCCAAATGAATTAAACCAATTTTTAATTCATTTTCTTCTCTCTCCTCATGTCACATCCCCCATAATCCTCTTTAATCCATATTATCTGAATTAACCTCTTATTAGGATGTGCACACCCCTAATCATCATTAGGGTCACATCCTCCATAATCTCCAACTTGCCTATAATCATTCGTTAGCCTACCTAATCCCATATTTGCATAAAATTAATCACCTAATTAAGCTAACCTAATCTTCATGCCATTTATGGCATGTTTCCTTAGTCAACCCACATTAAATGCTTTATCCTTTTGGAGAGGGAATCCCCTTCCCTATGTGAATTTCTAATTCACATTTATTTGTCCAAGGCATTTTAAGGAATTTAAATTCCTTCTCCCATCCCCATGGGGATTTGTGAAGAATTTTTAATTCCTCACATGTCCTCTCAAAGCACATGTGGAAGAGGACCTCCTTTATGATGAGATCTTGTCCTTTTTCTGAGGTACATCATGGTACCTCCATTTCATCTCCACATCATCCCTCCCTTTCCATGTCATGTTCCATGTGTCGATTTGTGAGGACTTGTGAGTTCTCAACTCACCCTATCCCTTTATCTTCTCCATCATGGACCATTCCTGGCCCTCCATTGCTTTAGAAGAACTTACCCTAAAAATGGTGGAAATGTCTCCATTTTGATAATCCACTTTAGCAATCAAGCATTCAAGCACACACACTTCACAATTTTCTATTCATTCAAGAATCCACCGTTGTTGTGGAATTTTGAGCCACAGTCTTGCATCGATTCCAATACCCATTTGCACCATTGGATTCCTCACCACTCCACCATCATTGAGAGCTAATATTTGAGCCATTTTTCCAAATAAGGAGCATACAATCAAGCATCCAAAGGGCCAACGAAACCATCAATTTGAACAACTTAAAAAGTTGCATTTTTATATGCTTTATTTGAATTCAACTAGGCCTAATCTTGAGTGTTTGTTTTGTATTTTTCCTTTTTGCATTTCATCTAGCTTTGCATCTAAGAATAGGTAAGAACACTTTCACACAATTACAATTCACTATTGCAACTTATTTGTAGCTGCACAGTATTTTTTTGCACTCTTTGCAACTCACTCCCCTCTTTTGATGTTGCAATCTCAACTACACATCATTTGCACTTGTTTCTCTTCTCTTCTCTTCTCTTCTCTTTCTACTTTTCACCTTTCTTCACTCTTTGCTCTACACTTAGAACATTCACTATTCTATATTGATGTACTGCACCTCTACACCTTAAATGCAAACACCTAGATGCTATTTTATATTATAGTTATAAGAATCTTCTTTACATGTTCATTCTCTGCTCACTCTTAACTCTACTACATACTCAATGATTCATAAATTTTTTCAACACCCTCTACACTTCAAACCACTCACACTTCCAGCTAATACAACAACTAGAAAATATCATATTATCTTCTTTCTTCACCAACATGTCTCTTTCTTGAGATTCTCACATATGATCATATCATCTAGAACCCTATGTTAGGGTTTTCCCTCTATCTTCTTCATCAAGCTACCTTTCAAACATGCCAATAGTGTTTAAATTCAAATTCAGGTTGGTTGTCCATGGCATTCTTCAAAACCCTAACCTTGGACTACAATAAATGTGTTCACTAGTTTAAGTGACCTATCACTGATCTCAATTTCTTTTTCAAGTTGTACCCCTTCCTTGAAGATCAACTCTCCAATCAGATGTTCATTGGAGTAGTTGAATGAATTAAACTCATTCATAGTGTCATTCTCCAAGTGAAAGCCTATTCACATGGATGTGACCATTTGACATCTTCATGTTTGAATACTGGTCATTGATCTTCTCTTCCATGCCATGATCAAGTGTTCACAATTCATTGTTGTAACTTTTAAACATCATCGATCTTAGGGTTCAATCTCAAAGCTCAATGCATAATGTTGACTGTCACTTTTCATCATTGAGGACACATTATTGTATCATGTTGAGACTCTTTAGAGTCCTACCGATAAACACCATTCACTCTGACAGCTCTTGTGAAAGACACGGGTCCACACACCATCTGTCATCCATGTCATCACCATATAATTCACAACAACAATCTAAATTAGTATATTGAGCAATCACTCTTTGTCACCTGATAGCATATGCTAGCTTTTATCACCGTCACCTTCGTATCAAGTCCCACTTAGATCTTTTCCATGACCCCATTTAGTCGAGGGAACACCAAGTCACCTCTCTTTGATGAGGTGAAATCTCTTCTATGAAGATTTTTTAGAATATTGAAGAGACCAACTATCATGTTTCATCAATCTTCATATGTCTCCCTGATGAAGATTCAACACCGCCTATCATCCACATCCTTTCCACATGTCAACTCCTTATTTTTCATCACACTCCATCATTATCCTATCACATCTCACCATGACACTATTCATCTTCTATCATGGTGACTTCTTCATGTCGAGGGGATAGCTTAACAAGTCTCACCAATGTCGATCAATTCATTCAATGAACCTTAAAGACGTCATTCTCCACTAAGCACGTGTCACCCTTTTCTACATGTAATATGACATGTCAGTTGACCGCATAACACCTGTATGCTACATCAACTCCACTAACCACCATCCAAGTATTGAAGGGACACAAAGAAATATTTCTTCAAAATCTATCACTTCAATGGCACTTTAACACTTCTTTGAAGGGACTGTAAACCATCTCCTCCCAACATTGTGTTATCCCTTTGAACCTCTATAATGGATCTCCATTGTTGATGCTTTTGGTTTTTTGCAAGGACACTAGCATAGCTCCTACTAGCATCTTCTTGTCACCTCAAACTCTTTTGTCCTTTACTAAATCCATAGACCCTTGCATTTCCCAAAACTCTCTTTTTCATGAAATTTGTGGATGTTTGGATTCCTCGAACTTACCACTATATCAAAAAATACATGCACTAGAAGATTACCTAAGCCTCACCATTTTCACAAATTCCTTGCTTAAGTGGATTACCTAAAATAAAAATTCATATCCTTCCTTCTTCTTTTCAAGGAGTCAGAGTTCTCTCATTTCTCTTTCTTTATGCTTGGAGTGCATTGTAGCTTTAGACAAGTAAGTCTGAACATATAAGTTTGATGCACTCTTTCTCCTATTAGGATTTGACCACCAGCCTTAACCTCTTCCATTTACCTCATTTCACATTTATCACAAACCATGACTCAAGCCTAGGAAACTCCAAACTTGAAACACCAACTTTACATTGCTCTTGGCAATTTTTGGGGTTCTCCCTTCCACCTTTCCACTTTCAAATATTTCAATGAGTTGCAAGCCTAAAACATTTTTGGGTGGTGGGGTTTCTCCATACTTTTTCTAACACCACTGTAGGCTATACTCCCAAAGTCCAAAGGCTAAAATACTTTGGAATTAGTGGATTTTACTTCATCATTCTGAGGGACTCAATAAGAGGTATGACTGAGGCTCGATGCCTGAAACCTGAGACATAGTAAAAAATGACTAACTCCAAATACCTTCCTTCTCTATCAAGTGATACACAATAAGCCCAAGACTCAAGTCCCAAACTTTTGCAATCTCTTCAACACTTGAACAATTCAACTTGAACCTTTGACATCAATGACACTTGTACATTAATTCCAACATCCACCTTTACCAAATTAAGTCCATCTCACCTTTGATCCTCTTTCATCATGAAAACAATCTTCCTTGCATGATTTCCCCTTTTGACATCAATGAAAACAATATTCCAACAATCTCTTGGGCTTTCTCATTGATGGTAAAACTAAGTGCTCAAGATTTTAATGGTTTGATACCAATGCTGGATAACATTTAAGCTCACAATTCTCCCCCTTTGACATACCTTCTCCTTTTCTCACACTTATGAGCAACTGCAAAACTTTCTCCAACAAGCTAAATTTTTTTGAACATTTTTCTAACTTTCTTCCCCTCTGACATCAATGGAAAAGCATCACAATCACCATATTATTGTAACCTTCACTTCTCCTCAGTAAGGGAAAGGGATTTTTCTCTCCCTTTGACTAATAGCAATTTTTGCACTCAACCATTTTACTGCAATGGAAAAATCATATGCTCCAACCACTCTATACCAATTAACAATGTCTAATGCCAGTTTAAGTGCCATTAAATTCTCTGAGCTAATTAGATTTGATACCAATTGTAGATAACCTAATTTATGCTTTGTGCCAATTGAATCATATTCCTAGCACCAATTGGCAATATCATGCCCTAATACCAATTAACATTTTGAACTGCACTATATCAAGTATATCTTTGATTTGATACTAATAGTAGCTCCCCCTAAGACCTTGCTCTATTTTCTCTTGGAATACTCAAGAATTTGCTTCACTTTGGGCTTTGTACCAACTAGAGTAATTTGAACCAATTTACAATTGATTGAAACCAATTGGAACCACTCAATACCAATTTAAACAAAAATAACTGTGAGTGAATTTACAGAACAACTCCCCCTCAAATATATCTTCTCTCCTTGTTGTCAAGGATCATTTCTTTCAATAGAGCACTTACACAACTACCAGCTCCTTCAGTTATAGTTATTCTTCCCCTTTTAGAATAATTTTAAAGAGAAAGAATGTAACCATAAATCTACAACCATCAAGTCATTAGAAATTTGTAAAATGTGTTTTACCTAACTTGATCCCCTCTCTATTTCCAAGGATGAATAAGATACCAATTTAGCTCCCCCTGGAATCATTCCCTATCACTAAGAATTAGTGATGCGAGGTAGAAGCAAACACATTTGGTCCTTCTTGTTGACCTTTCACTCTCCATATCATCTTATTATTTTTCTTTGTTTGATTAGCCTTCTTCTTGACAATGTGTGAAATTTTGTTCACTATGGGGGACTCATTTCTCTTCCTTTCATAATGTGTTATAGGTCTTATATAATTTAATATACAATTCTTAGCTATGTGACCAAAGTTGTCACAATTATAGCACATTTACATATTTTGTGCTCCTTCTAGCTGCACCTCTACATTCATAAGCCCTATGACCAAAATAATTATAGGTATAGCAGTAACCATAAAAAACATGAGTACCTGGTCATAGATTTTCATTGTGCAGGACGAGGTGGTCTTGTCTGCTTTGACATTTTCATGTATGTCGTCCTTGGGAATCTATCTACATCAAATCCCTTTGTGTGTTTTTTTCTCTTCAGTTGTTCAAGGACTGATTTCTCCACCTTCTTATCTATTAAGGTCATCTTCTTCTAATAATCAAAGACTAAATGGTTATTGTTCTTCTTGTTTGTGGTAGGTATCTTTTCTTCTTTTTCTTTCTTCATCTTCTTATCTATTATGGGATTCATTTCCTCATTTGGCCTCTTCATCTTAGTAGCAACATCTTGTTTATGGTGTTTTCTGCACAGCAAAAACTTAGATAGAATATAATATCCTATCTCTCTTGAAAGGTAAATCTCTATCAACAATCCTCAAGATATAACCCCAAGGTCTCTAATTTCGAGTATTGACAATGCAACAAAACATCTCAGAGATAATGTTAAAATTGTTGGTTTTCCACAAAGGGCCTTACAAACAAGTGTTGGGGATTCCTAAGTTCATCAAATATAACAATGTATTGATGTTTTTCAGTCCTAAACTAACCCAAATGTTAAAGAAATAACAAAAGATAAGGGCTTAAGAGAGCTGTCTATTCTAAACTAACTTCTAAAATCAATCATGAATACAACACAACATTTAAAATGGACCAACCCTTCAGACTAATTCCTACTAAACCCAGATTAAACCTATAGTATCACATAAATAGTGCAATCTCCTAAGGCACAAATATTTTCAAACTATGGAGCATTCACACATCAACCTAATTTGGTAATTGAAATGAATAAATACCCACAATTGAACTCGGCACAACAAGATATAGGCCCAAGCTAACTTTACATAGCAACTTACAATCAACAAGTTGCTAAAAGTATGGACCAAGGGTTGTTCAAACACTTAAAACACCATATCGTAAACACAATTGAACTATAACTATTTCTAATATCATTCATTAACAACTTACATAGAGAAATTCATCAAAATATGAAACACTAGAACCATGCATGGAGAATTAACACAGAGATGAACACCAAAGAACAATGTTTTCAATTCTATTTGCTTCACCAAAATGTGCAACAATTAGAGTATCTCAAGTATTACAATGCCTCAGAGCTCTTATCCAAAATTTTAACTCTTATGTAACTATCTAACTTTGACAAATGAGGGAAAAAGCCTTATTTGTAGACATTACAATTTAGGTCAGCCCAAATTAGGGTTTACAAGTTAAGTCAGCCAAGAAGGTCAGCCACATTTCCCTCCTGAATTTCCCTAATTCAGAGTTACAATAAAATATTAAGGGCGGCCACAAAAAGTCAATTCTTGGAGAAAATATTCCTTGGTCATGGCATTCAAGGTCCAGTCAACTTGTCCTCTTGTACAAAATTGATATTAATGACACATACTCCAAGGTAGTCAAACTGGGTTGCCTTTCTCCCCTATGTCCACCTCATTCCTTCCAGAAATTTCTTTAATTTTCTTGAGGACTGGTTCCAAATCGGCTTGGGTTAGAGTAGAGATCAAATCAATTCTTTCCTTTATTGAATTTAAGTCCTCTGCATATTTAGTCAAATTTTTATCTCAATTAGCATACTTATTTTTTATATCTATCCAGGCAAGAGATGTAGATGGCAACATCCTCTAATTGGTCTTTGACAAATGGGCCCGCAACACTTGGTTAATACACCTCATGCTACCATTTTTGTAATTGATCAACATTCAAATTCTTCTACCCAAACTTTCTCCTTCTAGTAACAATCTCTAGGAAAGCATTGCAACTGTTAAAGACCTCCTTTACCTTATTTTGGGCTTTTGATATTTTTTTTTGGTACCTTTATCTTAATTTTATCTCTAAATTCGATGACCTCTATTCATCTTGCAATTACATGAGAATTTTGCATTGTGATGATACCTTCTTTTACCAAAACCTTTGTTGGAACAACAAGTATTTTCTATAATCCCTTAACAACTGCATCATCAAGATGTTTACACTCAGTAAGAAAATGAGTCATATCCTATGAAAGAAAGGATGATCTCTCATACATTTATAATACTTTCTCAATCATTTCATCTCCTCTCTCACTGACACTTTATAGCCATTCATGTGTGTTCCTCATAGAGGACTTCAACCTTTCAATTTCTGAAACTACCTCCTTGGATAACAATCCTTCTAGGAAAGTAGATCTTTCATGACTTTGTGATTGTAGAGGTTTGATGAGATGTTGAACATATTTATACACCTCATTAAGTTGTTTCTATAGTCTTTCCTTCTCTTCGGTCTCCTTATCCAATCTCCTCAGAATAGCTTGAGATGATTCCTAAAAATCTTCCTTTTCCTGCTTCTTTGTAGATGGACCTAGATTGATAGTCTATACCTTGTAGTCTATAGGTCTTATTTCATCCTTGTACTTGTTTTTTGTAGGAAAAACATGAATAATCCTATTATTGAATTAATCTCTCACAAATTTGGAAATAGTTATGGCTCTTTTCCTCTCTTTGGGCTGCCCCCAGTTTTCAAGGAACTTATCCCAATTTAGAGTTTCATCCTCCACAGTGATAGCTTTCTACTTCAATCTTTTATCAAGCCACTCTGGGGCAGCAAGTTGTTCTATTTTTGTGCTTTTTGATTGATCATTGGAAGGATTACTTGTAACATCGTCCACATTCTTATCATTCCCTTCCTTTTCTAATTGTTCCTCCTTCCCACCCTATTGATTTCCATGTTCATCCTCCAGATGAGGCACATCAACATGTTCACTTAGTAGAGGCTTGGAAGGAATTTCCATAGTGACTTTTGATGTTGCCTCCTTACCTAATACCTCCTTCTCCTTTAGTTCCTTTATTAGGTCACTCAATTTCCCATCTTTCAGAGTTGATACCTCTTCATCTTGTATCTCTTCATCAATATTATCAAGGATGTCTCCCTCTCCACCTGATTGCTAATGTTCTTTGAGGACTTCATCCTCTCGTACATTTTATGCTAGGGATGGAAAAGGGAAATTATTTCTTGTAGTTTCTCTCTCCATTTCTTCTATCAGATCATCAATAGGTGCCTCTTCAATATGCACCTTTTTAGTCTCAACTCTTAACTCTCCCACAGGAGACACTCTCTATTTTGGTGAATTCCTTCTCACATATACCAATGGTTTTTCCCTAGAGCTTTCAATTTCCACAATTTTGGGAGGAATATTTGAGTCCTCAGTGGTCTTTGTTTTCTTAGCTATCCTCTGAACTTCAGTTACTAGCTTCATCTTTTTGGCAGGTTGAGGAGTTTTTTCTCCTTCTTCGGTAGCTTCTTTGGAAGTTTCCCTTGCCTTTGATACAAGTTGTCTCTCAATTTTCTTTTCCTAGCCTTAACTCCTTGTCCTTCTCTTTAGAGTGAGAGGCATGTGTTCTTTTTGATCATCCCCATGTTGGGGCTCAACAATATCATCTTTAGTTGCCGACATATCTTCCTCTAAATGGGATTCAAGATTTCCCATTAAATTATAGGTGAATTTTGTGTCATTTGTTTGCAAATCCAAGACCTTGTGTTTGACACACATCTTAGAATATCTCCTTACTGGGTTAGTTACCTAATCAACATCAACCACCTCTTCCTCTGACCAATTGACAAGTGGTAGAGGCTAATTTCTATAAGGATCATAGTCATGATATTGCACAAGGTCCTCTTCACCATCATCCACTTGATCTGCCACCTGATCTACCTTGTACAACCTGATGAGCTTCAGGGGTAGTCTAGAGAATCTTCTTCTTATAACCTCAAATTCATCTCTACAGTTGGCCTAATAATCTTCTATGTGATCCTTGTGTCTATATTCTCTATTTTCCAGCTTTTGTGCTTTTCCATAGGGATCAAAATTGTCCCTATTGGTATGTGAATATAAATTGAACTAGACCATTTCCTTCTCTAAATATTGGGCACTCGAGAGGGTACCAATTCTTAGTGGAAATTCATCTCCAAGCCCCTTTTTATGTAAATCTTGTAATATTGTCTTAAAGGAAATGATTTGTCTTGTTACTTCCAACAAAATGAGTTTGTTGGAGGCATATCTTGGTAGTCTAATTGGCATTGCAAGGGTTCCTTGTATCCTCACATATGAAAACCTCTAAAACTAGATGAACCAGTGACCATATTTCCTAATTAATTCCATTGAATTTGTTGAAATTCTCACATGAAGAGCACCTTGCAACAATCTTGGAATGTGCATGAAGAATGCGTCATTTTCTCTTCTATAATTGGTCATTTTGAACTGGAGCTAAGGGTAAACATCTCATATTTTATCCTTTCTAGGAACCCCTTTACAACTCAAGCCCTTATATTTGTTCTTACTTTGCAACATGTAAACAAGGTATGAAGTCATTGTGAACACATTAGTGTCTTGTACACTTCTCAACTACATATCCAGATTGTCACTCAATATACCTACCCAGTGATAGTGCTTTCCTCCTATGATCTGGGTGATTGGATAGAACATTCAGGTCCTAAAATTTAAGGCCTCTTTCAAACCCATTACCCTTCCTAGGAGTTTGATAATGTCATGATATTCCATTTTGATGTCACTCCTGTGTAACTGCTTTGGGAGTTTAGAGTAATGTGGCTTTGGCTTGGCAATCCAGGAATGATTCATTATATCCAAATCCTTGGAGGGATCCTTAGCATAAAAATCCTATGCCTCCTTGATTTTTATCTCCTTAATGAGTGTGTGGTGAGAAGAAATATTGAAAGTTTCAGCAATTGACTCTTCAATCAAGTTGGTCATTACCCTTCCTTGTGGACCCACTATTATCCACTTTTCAACATCATACTACCTTGAAAATTCTAAAACTAGTTTAGGGCACAACAATGTAGGTGGAAACCCTACTGCTTGAGCCATGCCCGTTTGTGTAATGGTTTGTGGCAGTTGGGTAGGTGCATTTCCAAACATCCTTTGATAGAAATCATCATAGTCAACATGCCCCATATTTGTATCAACTATCTCAGACCATGTGGAAGAGATCCTTGACTCAAGCCATATCCCTTTGAAGTCATACTTCATTCTTTTTGTTCTCTTCTTGACCTCCTCTTGCACCTATGAATTTTTTGTCTTGGAAGTCTTCCCTGGGCTCAAACCTGCCTACATCAATTAGAAGACATAATGATAATCACCAAGATGCCAATTAAGATCAACTTAACATTAATAGAGAAGATACAAAAATTACTCCCCATTAACCTTTAAAGTTTTTCATTCATCCTAAAATCCAAAGACAATCACTTAAGAACCAATGTGCTTTGGGATTTTAAGGGGTAGGAGGGACTTCAGAGAATCTGCCCTAAGGTAGATTCTCTGAAGGAATTAGAGTTCGAATAGTTAACCTCTTGTAAGTGACGCATAATTTCCTCCTTAGCAATTAAAGATGCAATGTGAGTCTTAACTCACTCAAATGAGAACTTAGGATTTTGGAGACTAGTAGGACATGCAAAAAAAATGAGGTGACTTAGATTTCCTGAGCAGATTAAGGCTCAGAGATTCCAAGCTAGGATGGAATTGTTAAGGGGTCCCTTTCAGTATCCATTAAGTTCCAAACCACATTCCCTCATGACTTATGGTTACTTCATAATCAACAAGTGATATTTCATCCAAACTTTGCTTCCTTCTTTGTCATGCCTTCGAGATTTCCATACATGCATGGATTTTCTGAAGGGAACTCCTTCAAGAAATTTGCGGTATGGCAGAATCTCCAGAAATAATGAAACCTCTTGAAATCCTTCTAAATTCAACACCAAGTACCTCAAACTTGACTCAAATCTAGACTTGTCAAATTGGCATCAAAATAACACTCGGACATAGTGGCTAGATTCGGGAAATTCGGGATGCCCTGGGTTTTTCGAGTGGATTGATCCTCAAAAAATCCAAGGGTCAGTGGATTCTCTGAGAAGCTCTAACTTTGATCGCTCATTGATATTTTCATTATGTTTTAAATTTAGATGTGAAATTGAAAGTTACTCCATTTGATTCAAATTAAGGTTCGTTGTTTACACTTACAAATTGAGGCTCATTCGTTAACTCCACAATTTTGATCAAAATATTGCATCAAGGCACCATATCTCCTTTATCAATTTTGGAAATAAAACTAGTTAGGGAACAATAGAGATGGCTAGGGTTTAGGCCTTATCACCTACGCGGGGTCATCACACCATTCACTCACATACTTGCATGGATTCACAACTTGCACTAGATCCAACAAGACACCTTCCTTCATATTCTAAATCACATGACATGGGAAGCCCTAGTTTATGATAGCAAGAAAAGGATGGTGATGGGACAAACCTTAGTGTGTGAAATGACAACCTAATCTCAAAAAGAGCCTATGAATACCATCAATCATTCCCACAAAACTTAGCAATGCTCACATAATCTATCAAAAGAATATTCATCAATCATGATTCATCACAAAAACACAATGGAAATGTAGAGCGCACCATAAATTCCTCATGCAAAATTAAAGTTCAGCCTAAAATCAAAAAATAAAGAAGAGAAAAACCCTACCTTTGAAGGACGAAAGCTAGAAGACAAGAAACTGAGTTCACCTGTGAATTCAAGCCACAAAATCGTGAGCAAGATCAACACACCTAGTGCAATCACTGACGTCGGAGAAAGAGGAAGCTCTTTGAAGACCACAAGCTCAAAATGATAAACTCACATTCGAATAACCTCTAAATAATCCATTGAGACCACATTAAATGAGCCTACCTACCCATTTTAAGTGTAATGAAGAGACATTTGAAGACTCAGGAATACGACCCGAAGATGGAATCAGAGAATCCAAGCAAGGCTAGATTCTCTGTAGGATTAGACCATGAAAATTCTAAGCTATCTCGGATTTTCTAAGATGACCCATCACTTAGAAAATCTAAGCTAAGGAGAAATCATTGAACTTCTCCCAAACCTAGCCAATTTTGCTCCTAGATGAAATTTTACATAAAAGCAAGGGATTCTAATGATGACTTGATATCAAAGTGTTGCAGCCAAAGCAACCTAAGTGCAGATAAAGCATGAACTTCTCCAAGTGAAGCAAAAGGTCAAATTTTAGAGGAACCTATCCCTTAAGGGGAAAAGGCCAAACCTAAAGCAGTGCAAAAAACAAAAGCAAGGAAGGAGAGGGTCCCTACCTCTGGTGGGGCATGTGTGCAAAAGTGGAAAACACATCCTTATCTAGGTTTCTATCTCCATAATCATTTTCCTTGGTACTGCTTGTGCAAGATTCCTCTTCCTTAGTGCAACATCTTTCTTCTTCTTTAAATATATCATATAGTTTTGCAGAAGCATTGGTAGAGGGAATTTTTTTTCTCAAACCCAAGTCCAAATTTTTCTTTGGGTTTTGATGGCTTTTATGATTTTATCAATTCATCCAATATCTCAGAGCCACCCTTCAACTTTAGACCTTTGTCAACATGCTCCTTGACATTTTCTAAATATTTTCTTAGAGTAGTTATTTCAACTTCCAGCTTAATGCACTCATATAATTTAGATTGTAGTTCAGATTTGACTACATCTTCTATCCTTTTTGCTTCTTCAACCTGCATTTTTAGAATAACTAACATTCAATCAAAATCTTCAAGGTTTTTAGTTGGTCTCTCTATCTCCTTTTGTGAATTTATTTTTAGTTCTTCATTTTCTTTTCTCAATATTTTAATCTCATCTAGGGTAGGGATGTGTCTACCTTCAAAGTCAAGAGGTTTTAGCTTCTTCTTCTTTATTAGACCTCTCAAACTCTTCATTAGAGGTCCATCCAAAATCCATGAATGGGTCAATTTCATAGACACTTTCATGTTCATCGTTTGAGCTCTCAAAAACATCTTATGACCCACTTTCTCTTCTTGTGTGAAGATTCTTCTTATCCATCTACTTTTTATTGTCCTCTTCTCTCAGAGTTATTCCTTTCATCATGAGGCTATTTAGAAACAACAATACCTAATCTACCAAATTTAAAACTATTAAGGGGTAGCTTACCTCTGTATCTTCCAGAGCTCCTTCTTAGTCTTTTTAGGAAATCAACTTCCTCTTCATCAGTCTCCTCAGATTCAGAAGTAGATGCTTCCTCCTCATCACCTCTAGATGCAACATTTCTCATGGATGCATCTGTAATCTTCTCATTTTCATTTTTTTGCACTTTATCATTATCCTCTTCATTCATCCTCTTAAACTTGTTCCAAACTTCATGATGCGATGTTTGTATCATAACTATATTGTTTGAAAAAGTTTACAAGTTACTTTGCTAATATGTCTCATTAATAATTTTCAAGTTATCGAGTATATCATATAATTGATCAATGTTTTTATCATTTAGGATATACAATTATCTAAACAATACTAGTTTCCTTTTTGCACAAACAAAAGAATCAAACAACATGTTTGTCATTTTAAATCACTTACAAAGTTGGAACATTTATATTACTATTCGGGTTTGGAGAGACCCATGTTTCTATTGGTGACTATTATGGTGACTATTATTGGTGACTATTTGGTTTTATCACTAATATTATCATTAGCTGAACCTTGATGAATGTTGATTATTGGCTTACATTATTTGACGGCCAGCTGGTAAGACTCATTCATAGTGATTGTTCTATGGAATTATTTGAGAATCATTCTAGGGAATGATATGTGCATTCAATATGGACTGGTGAAAACAACATGTACGATCATCACATGTAAGCAACAAAAAAGAGGGATTGTTCTAATGAATTATTAAGTCTATATACAAATGGTATACTATAAATCGATCTTAAAGATCATGCCAACATAATAAAATGGAATTATATAATTGTTCCACCATCATTCATGGTGAAAAAGGTGACATGCTTAAATAACAGTGACATATATGCATTCTTCTAAGAATGATTATTGCATCCTTCACACCCATTTGGTCTTGCATTCCTGTTCGGCCTAGCCGATAGGATGAAAAAAACATAGTGAAGGATAATAATAGAGAAATATTCATTTACATTAGAGGGAAATGATAAACTATTTTAAAATAATTTAATACAAAACAATAATTCTAGCTATCGGATTCATCAAATTAACTGTGAAATGGTTAATAAAACTTACATGCAAGAAATAATGAAAAGATGCAAAATAATAAATCATACAGAGCATAACCGGATTCGGCTATCAAGATGATAGAAAGAATATGCATAGATTTAGTGTATGCAAGGGTTGGCCAATAAGGCCCTTGCAACATTTTTTCAAGAAATAGATTTATCTCAAACCCAAAACATTCGAGTACTAAAGCATATACAATTTTTTTTTAATACTTTGTACTAAAAATCAAGCATATATAGTAAAAAACATCAATTTTTACCTCTATTTCATGGCTTTTCCTTAGCTTTTTCCTACTTTTCTAGATGATTCAATTCACTTCCCTTCCTTCTTCTTGAATCCTCATTGCCACTACTAGTCCCTTTTTTATTCCTTCTAAGTGATTCGTGCTACCAAAATGGAAAACCATGTTTTCTTACCCATTTTCTACATTATAGGGTCATTTTATTTCATAATTACCTTTAATTTGGCTACCCCACTACTAAAATTTAAATATCTTGCCTTAAATTCAAATGCAGGACACTATTTCATAATATCTTCCTTATGATATTGTTAACAAATTTTATTCTCTTTTCATATATTATTAGAATTTAACAACAATATTCGATGAATTTGAATTCATATTCAATTTACAAATATTTCACATATATTTATATATATACACGCTTATATATATACACACATATATTTATTCATCACTATTTTATGTTTATAATAGTATAGTGTGCAATCACTTTCAAGTAAGGAACACATTTTATTTTTATTTGAATAATAGTTTTTAGATAAATTTATTTCCTCATCCTTCAAGCATTCCATTTAAATACATACCTATATGTTTAACCACTATCAATTTCTTTTAAATTTCGAGACTCAAGATCAACATAGACAAGTAAATAAAAAAACACATTTATATCATTCCACAAGCCTATTTTTTTCCAATTATTGAATCATTTTGAATCAAATCAATAAAATATACTATATGAAATTTCAAATGCAGACATTATGTCATTTTGTGGTGTATGCGACTAGATTCCATCAAGCTTACTATTTAATCTAGCTAAGCAATCCTACCTCAATCATGTTCTCATCCTTCAACATGTTTTCATAGATTTCCACACACTTGCACTTACAAATTTCATCGATAACATTCAATCATGATAAAGTATAAGATAGTTCAACATATTACATAGTCAAAAGATGGTCAACTTATTTCAAACATTTCAAAAATATCAAAAATTTCATTCAAAATATTGAATTTCCTCAATAATTTAATTTATCATATTATAATTTAAATGCAATAAAATTTGGGTTATGAAATGCTTCCCCTCTTGGAAGAGACATCGTCTCAATGTATATTTAATCAAAATTAGAGCATATATGTCTCTTTCAACATCATGTCATATTGTCTCAAGCCAAAACATTACAATATTCAATCCAAAATTTTCAAACAAAATTATCATGAGTCTCTTTCTAAGAAAGAAAATGTGGGAAGGAGCATTCTATTTCTTTTGCATCCTCCCAAGTAGTAGTGTCTTTTGAATATTGGTCCCATTGGACCTTAAATTGAGCAATATCTCTGCTCAACAACTTAATGTTGCATCTTCCTAGGATTCTAATGGGCTCCACTAGCACCACTCCTAGGTCCTATACCTGTAGAGTTTTCCAATAAAGCACACGAGCTACATCAGGATGACATGTATTAAGTAAAGAAACATGAAACACATTATGAAGTTGAGCTAGAGAAGGTGGTAGAGAGATTCTATAAGCAACTGGAATCATCACTTCCAAGACTTCAAATGGAACCACATATCTTGGGGCTAACTTGGAAGAATTTATAAAGATACTGAAACTTTTATGAGGCCTAAATCTTAAGAAGACTTTATCCCTTGCCACAAACTATCTAAGAGTTATATTCTAGTTGGCATAACTCTTATGTCAGACTATCACCTCCTTTAGTCTAATCTTAATAACTCTCATTTTTTCTTCCATCTCCTTGAGAATTTCAGGTCCTACTATGATCCTATCTTCCAATCTATCCCAACTAATGGGTGTAGGACACTTCCACCCATAAAGAGATTTGAATAGCACCATACCTAGAGATGTGCAATAAGAGTTATTATCAAAAAACTCTACCAACGGTAAGTGTTCGTCCCACTTAAAATGTTGTTCCATGTAGTACATTCAAAGGAGGTCTTCAACTACCTAATTTACCCTCTTCATTTGTATGTTAGTCTGAGGATGGAAAACCGAGCTGAAATTTAAATTGGTTCCCAATGCGGCATTCAGGGTCATCCAAAACCTTGAGGTCATCTGGGTGTCTATCAGAAATGATAGTCTCAAGCAGTATGTGTAAGTGAAAGATCTCCTGGAAAAACTTCTTGACCAAGGTGAATGATCCATCCTTAAGGTTTCCTGGGATGAAGTGCACCACCTTGGTCAACTTATCGATCACAACAATGATAACATCATGTTGATTCTTACTCAAAGGTAACCCCTGTACAAAGTCCATACTAATCACCTTCCATTTATACTCAGGTATGTCATGAGGATACAATAGCCCTTCTGGATGTGCATGTTTATCCTTAAATCACTGACACTCTAAGCATCTGGCTACATACTCCACTACATCCTTCTTGATTTTAGGCCAAAAGTATGGATTTTTCAATTCTATGATCATTCTAGAGACTTTGAGGTGTCTTGAATAAGTTGTATTATGTACCTCTTCTAGAACCAACTTCCTCATATCTCGAGATTCTTGAATGTACATCCTTCTCTAGTACCTCAAAATGCCATCAAGTTTGATCTCATACCCATCGAACCAATGATCTAATGGATTCTCTACTAGGGTGCTCTTCACTCTTTCGTAGTTCTCATCCCCTTAAAAATATTGTATCACTTGTCTTAGATTAGACCTTATCAAGATCATGGTTACCAGATTTTTTCTTCTACTAAGAGCACCGGTCCCTCTATTCTATTTTTCCTTTATATACTCAATTATAAAGTCATAATCACTAAGGAATTCTAATCACCTTCTCTATCATGCATTAAGGTTTGGTTGAATAAAGATGTATCTTAGTCCCAAGTGGTTTTTCTTGAGATCAAATGGCTTTCCCAAGAGGTAATGTCTCCACATCTACAGGGAATGAAATATTGTAGCCAAATCTAATTCATGTGGTTCATAATTCATCTCGTGTTGTTTAAGCTTTATTTATTCATACACTACCACTTGTACATCTTGCATTAGCACTACTCCTAATCCATCTCCTAAGGAATTTTTGATTATAGTGAATCTTCTATTAGGATCAGGGATGGTTAGCAATGGGGCTATCATGATCATCTCCTTTAAGAGTTGGAATGCTCGTTAAAACTTCTCAGTCCATTCAAATCATGTTCCTTTTCTTTGGAGTGACGTGATTGGAGACGCAATCTGGGAGAACCCTTGCACAAACTTTCTATAGTACCCTATGAGGCCCATGAAGCTGCATACTTCTGACACATTCTAAGGCACTAGCCATTCCATGATTGCCTTGATCTTCATAGGGTGTATAGAAACTCCCTCAGCTAAAATAATATGGCCTAGATAGTGCACCCTATCCTAATAGAATGTGCACTTGGATAACTTCCCAAAGAGTTTCTTCTCTCTTTGTTGTTGTAAAACTATCCTCAAGTTCCTATCATGCTATTCAATAGACTTTGAGTAAACTAGGATTTCATCTATGATAATCAAAACAAAGTCATCCAAATAATCTCTGAACACACTATTCATGAGATTCATGAAAGTTGCAGGTGCATTGGTTAGACCAAAGGATACCACAATGAACATGTAATGTCCATACCGAGTTCAAAAAAATTTCTTCGAAATATCTTCCTTTATTCTCAATGGATGGTATCCCAACCTAAGATCAATTTTGGAGAACACTCTCACTCCCTTCATTTGGTCAAACAACTCATCGATCCTTGGGAGTGGATATTGATTTTTGATGGTCACCTTGTTCAACATCTGATAGTCTATACACAAATGCAAGGTTCCATCCTTCTTTTTCACAAAGATAATTGGTGCTCCCAAAGGAGACACACTAGATCTTATGAGCCCTTTGTTCAGCAACTCCATTAACTAGGCCTTCAACTCATAGATTTCAGTGGTTGTCATCTGATATGGTACTTTGGATTGAGGCTTAGCTCCCAGTATTAGGTCAATAGAGAATTCAAATTCTCATTTTGGAGGTAACTTCGCGAGTTTGTCAACAAATAATTCTTGCAACTCCTTAAGAATAGGGTAGTCATATAGATATGGTACCTTGTTGTCAGGGTTACTGATATGCACAACATAAATAGCACATTCCTTCCAACGAGCCCTTTTGAGTTGCATAGCAAAGATCTGTCTAAGTTCTAAGGTTCTTTGCATCCCACATATCTTGACTAGGTTCCCATAATCATCTAGACAACTAACTACCTTATCCTCACAGTTCACTATAGACTTATGCTTAGTTAACCAATTTATCCTCAAAATTACATCGTATGAGCCTAAGGGTGCAACATACAAGTTGACCTAGGTCTAGAAGGTTGCAAGCTCTATCTCACTACAAAAGAGATAGATATCTAACCTTCACTCTGCTCAATTTCCATACTGGACAATCCGTGATTTTTCCATGTATCTAGGTCTAATAGGTATCTTGGATATTACTCTAGGGTAAATGAAACATTTAGTAGCTTTGGTATCAATTAAAATATAGATAGTTCATCCATAGAGATTACCCATCAACTATATTAGCAAAGCCTGATACTCTACCTACTTGTTATCCACTGCAACATGGATCTAATCATGCTAAGACTTCTGATAGTTTCCTTGCCTTCACAATTTCAACTGCTACAAAAAATTAGAGGCATAATGATCACCTCCACAAGTATAGCACCCATCCCAAGGCCCTTTGCAACCTCCTAGCTTGTCCTCTCTGAAGCCCTTCTACTTTGGTCGTCTTTGCTTTTGTTGCTATTTTCCTTCTTACTCTTTCCACCATTTCCATCTTCACCTTTCTCGCGTGACTCACTCCCCCTCTTGAGGTTATAAATTTGATGTTCCTTGCCTCCTTTACGAAACTTCTTGTCCCCAAACTATGACTTAGGATTTGAATTATTGCGGTAATTGGATAACTACTATAATTTTTTCTCTTGTTTGGTGGCCTTCAAGAAGACCCTGTTCATGGTGAGAGGATCATGCATGTCCACTTCTACTCCAATGTGGGTTCTAAGTCCCAATATGAGCTTTAAGATATAGAAACATTTTTTCTCCTTAATACTGGAGCACATACTTCAGTAGATTGGTGAACATTTCCCAGTATTGGGTCACAGTCATACTCCGTTGAGTTAGGTTTTGGAATTTTGTCACCTTCTTGTCAAAAAAGAGCTATGATAACCATATCTTCCTAAAAGATTGGAGGAGGAGTTCCCAAGTAATCTCACCAACCTAAAGATTCCTTTCGGTCTTTTTATTGTTCCACCAAGTAGTTGCTTCTCCTAAAAGCTAATATGTAGCCAAAGTTGCTTTAGTTTGATCGAATAGTTTATAGAATCCACAATATTTCTCCATCTCAATGATCCATGCCTTAGCTCTTGCTTCGATGGCCTTACCATCAAACTTAGGCAGTGCTACTCTTTTGAGATCCTTTCCTAGTTCCTCCTCAATTTGACCTCAAGGTCCTTCTCCTAGATTTCCTTCTCCCTGATTGACTTCCACTTTCCTCTTAACCTGGTCCTCACGTACCACTTGGACCTCTTGTTCTATGTGGTCCATACAAGCCTCTTTCCTATTCAAAATTTCTAGAATATGATCTAGCCTTTTGTTTGGTCCATTGTCTGACCCACTACCACCCATCTCTTTTCTGGTGACCACCATACTAGCTTACACCCGAACTGCATCACATTTCACATCTATCGTAACCTAACACTGGGTTCTACAAGTAAATGTTCTTATTCAAATAACACTACATACAAATGTATATATCACTTATCCATTAAAGACATACACATTCATGCACAGTAAAACATGTTTTTGAGTTCTTCACTTGAACACACCAAAAACATCTTCCTTTGTTTATATTAAGTGTGGGTCAATAGGCCCTTATTTACAAAAGCTTCTTTTTAAAGTAGTCAGTTTTCTCATTCTTAGAGAGAGGACACTCCTCCAGGTCCTCATCAGAATTTACATCAATGTCTTAGAAGAGGAGGGTTGAGCACACAGGCTCTCCTTTTCCTCCTTAGTTAGTACTTGGGTGTGTTTGGTCCACACCCTAGTTAGTTCTTAATCTTAGGAGTTCACTTCACCTCCTCAATCTTCTTTCCCCTCTCCAAATTAAGTCATGTGAGGGCTTGAGCTAGAGTCTGGCCATCGGGAATCTTGGGTTGAACCTCATTCTTGGTGTTTTATTCAACTACAATATGTTTGTTCAAGGTCCTCACTGTCTTCTCTTTCTTCCTTCCTGAATTAGATCAATCCTTAGGAAATCTCAATTTTGGTCAAAGGGTCAACTATCCCTTAGTCATGGCTATTTTGGACTCAAAAGGCCTAGAGTTGAACCCTAAGCTCTGATACCAAATGTAATAACCCATTCTATTTACTACTTAAATATTAATTATAAATGACATGATGAATATTAAATTTTAAAAGGACATAACTTAAGAAACTATTTTCAATCATAGCAACACATGTCTAATTAAAATACGAGTCATATATATTCATTTCCAAATGTCAATTACAATATCCAAGTTGACTTGGCTGATTGGGCCACAAAGTCAATACAATGTACAATTTTACATCAAGGTTACATCATATTCCTTTAATACCTTGAAAACATGCAAGGTTTCCTTTTGAAACTCACATCCTCTAGTGGATGAGAACATGGATTAGGTGATTTATTTCCCAACCATGAAGCTTACACTTCCCCAGAATTCTTCCTACTTGAAGAATGCTTGACCCTGCATGGAAATTTTAGCAAGAGAACAATCTGCAAGGTGGAATATAGTGCATTCCCAAACATCAACATGTATCTCTATCTATGATCAGAAAATGCAAGATCTATGCTAGGAATGGTAGAGAGTGTTATCACATATAAGTCCATACATAGATAATGGGATAACTATTTGGCCAAGCATTTAAAATTATTTGCAACAAAAAAAGATAGTTTATGGATAAAGCAAAAGCTGTACCCATTGTACTCCATTTTGGCACCCATCCCGAAAGGTAACTTTCAACAACATAAGTTTGTTCCTTAGCAACTATCTACCCTCTAGCAGGATCTACCCTAAGGTGCTCTAGTCTTCTTAGGTGTTTTTTTTTATCTAAACAAAGAGAACAATCTTTACACACATATCTATGGAAAAGTAATTCAATCTACTTAATTCATCTGCTTAAATAAATTTAGAAAAATAATTCAAGAGGATCTATTCAATACATTATCCATTCAATTTATACATGTGTCACATGATTACATTCAATGTAATTCAATATTCATTTAGAATAAATTAAATAAATAACAAAAGACCCTGTATGTCACAAGTACGTGTATGCACATAGACGAAGGTATATGAGCATACGCATATATGTTCCAAATAAAGTTAATATATTTGTGCATACATTTTGAAATAAAAACTATTATAAAAAAAATTCTTTCATTCAAAATAATGCTATAGATTGTCATATTGTTTGACAATAATACAAGATGTAAATTTCCTTTTACGAAGAAAGAAGAACAGTTATGATTGAATAGTTCCTACATACTGATGAGATGTTTGTATCATAACAATGTTGTTTGCAGAATTTTACAAGTTATTGTGCCAATATGTCTCATTAACCATTTTTAATTTATCCATTATATTATGTAAATGATCAATGTTTTATAATTTTAGACATACAATTATCTAAACAATACTAGTGTCCCTTTTGTGTAAACAAAAGAATCAAACAACATGCTTGTCATTTTAAATCACATACAAAGTTGGAACATTTAAATTACTATTCAAGTTTGGAGAGACTCGTGTTTCTATTGGTGACTATTATGGATATAATTTCAATCTACTATCATTTTAAGAACAACTAACAGTTGAACTATTGTTTGGTTTTATCACTAATGCTATCATTAGCCGAACCTTGATGAATGTTGATTATTGACTTACATTGTTCAATGGCCAACTAGTAAGACTCATTCATAGTGATGATTCTTTGGAATGATTTGAGCATCATTCTAGGGAATAATATGTGCATTCAATATGGACTAGTGAAAATAACATTTGCAAGCATCACATGTAAACAACAAAAAAATGGGGATTATTCTGAAGAATGATTAAATCTATATACAAATGGTATATTGTAAATCAATCTTAAATATCATGACAACATAATAAAATGGAATGATACAAGATCATTTCACCATTTTTCATGGTGAACGAGGCAACATGCTTAAATAACAGTGACATATATACATCGTTCTAGGAACAATTATTACAACCTTTGCACCCATTTGGTGTGGCATTCCTATTCGATCTAGCTGACAGGATGAACAAATAGTGAAGGATAACAATAGAGAAATAGTTGTTTCTCTTAGAGGGAAACAATAAATGATTTTAAAATAATTTAATACAAAACAATAATTCTAGCTATTGGATTCATCTAATTAACTATAAAATAGTTAATAAAACTTACATGCAAGAAATAATTAAAAGAGGTGAAACAAAAAATCATAGAGAGCATAACCAGGGTTGGCTATCATGTCGATAGAAAGAATTTGCATAGAGTTAGTGCATGCAAGGGTTGGCTAATAAGGCCCTTGCAACATTTTTTCAAGAAAATGATAGATCTCAAACCCAAAACATCTGGGTACTAAAGAAAAATATGTTAGTAGTTAATGGACATCTAATGTTTCACCACCAACTCGAATGGAATCGACATAAAGAAAGGGAAAATGTAATTTTTGAATAATTTGTACTGAAAATCAAGCATATACAACAACAAACATTGATTTTTAATTCTGTTTTGTGGCTTTTCCTAATTTTCTAGATGAGTCAGCTCACTTTCATTCCTTCTTCCTGAATCCTTGTTGCCACTACTAGTCCCCTATTGATTCCTTCCAAGTGATTCATGCTACCAAAATGGAAAACCATGTTTTCCTTACCTGTTCGCTCCATTATGGGACCATTTCACTTCATAATTACCTTTAATTTTGCCACCCAACTATATCTTTCCTTAAGTTTGAGTGCAGGCCACTATTTCATAATGTCTTCCTTATGATATTATTAACAAATTTTATTCTCTTTTAATATATTATCATAATTTTACAACAATATTCAATTAATTCAAACTCATATTCAATTTACAAAGAGTTTGCATATGTTTATATATATAGATGCTTATATATGTGTATATATATGTGCATATAGATATATTTATCAATTGGTATTGTATGTTTATAATAGTATAGTGTGCAATCACTTTCAAGCAAGGAAGCAACTTTTATTTTTATTCAAATAATAGTTGTTAAATGAAGTGATTTCCTTATCATTCAAGCATGACATTTAAATACATTAATATATGTTTAACCATGCTATCAATTTCTTTTAAATTTTGAAGACACAAGATCAAAATAGAAAAGTAAATAAAAAAGAAACACATGTATATCATTCCACAAGCCTATTTTTTCCAATCATTGAATCATTTCAAATCAAATCAATATAATCTCCTGTATGAAATTTTAAATATAGAAATTATGTCATTTTGTGGTGTGTGCACCTAGATTCCATCAAGCTTACCATTCAATCCAGCTAAGCAAAATCCTACCTCAACCGTGTTCTTGTCCTTCAACCTGTTTTCCTGCATTTGCAAAAACTTGCACTTACACAGTTCATCAGTAACATTCAATCATGCTAAAGTATAAGATAGTTCAGAATATCACATAGTTGAAAGACGGTCAACTTCTTTCAAATATTTCAAAAATATTAAATTTTTCATTTAACATATTGAATTTCTTCAATAATTCAATTTATCATATTATAATTTAAATACAATAAAAATTGTGTTATGAAAAAATGAAGACATCACCAGACTAAACGTGCAAGTTGAAGAAAAGAAAAGAGTTGAAGATTTCCTTAATGCAATGGTGAAAAGAAAATCTAATGAATGAAAGAGGCTTGAACAAGAAGTGGTAAATCTAAGATCAAATCTAGAGAAAGAAAAAAGTCATGAAGATAAATTCAAGACAAGTTCTACAATGCTTGATGAGTTGAATGCGGGTCAGAAAGAATCTTAAAACAAAGATGGTTTAGGATTTGAAAAAGGTGAAAGCTCAAAAGAAAATTAGATACCTAATGCAGAAAAAAAGATCAATGAACCAGAGAAGGATGAAGACAAGAGGAACAATGACAATATCCAAAATCAAAGAAATGAAGCTAGAAGACCTTCGGTCAGACAACCAAATGCTCAAAGGTACCCATATTTAAATGGGTTTTGTTATTCTTGAAATAAATTTGGACATAGCGTAATGGAATGTAGAATCAAAATGAATTAGAATGTTCCATCCTTTATTGGTCAATTCTTTACATGCAAAAAAATTGGTCATAAAGCAAATGAATGGAGAAGTCAAATGATGAATACATATAACAATCATAGAATGATTCAACATTTCAATGGTTATTGTTATACATGCTATGGATTCTAAAAAAAGGCTAATCAATGTAGATCTAGAATAAATGGAAGGAATATGATTAAAAAGAATGTTGTATGTCACAATTGTAATAGACCTGGACATATTGCTAAGTTTTGTAGAAGCATAAACAAAAGGAAGGATAATCCGATAAAGAGGAATGAACTAGTCAAAAAGGTTGATCTAGTTGAAGTAAAGAAGGAAATGGAATAGATTTGGAGAAAGAAGGGAGAGACAAAAAATAAGGAAGAATATGTACCATCCTCCAATGCAGATATTTCCTTTAGAAACTAAGCAAAGTTAAAAAGGTATTTCACAAATCTTGTGTGCCCTAGATTTCAAAAATTTGTGTTTGAAATCACCTTTGAATCCACATTGTGATGGCTATACCTAATATTGTAGAAGTTTCAAAGAAACCCCAACCTAAATTCAAGAGATCTACCCTACAAATTCCATAGAATATGACCTACTAGGAGATTTCTCACACATTATGTATGGGGTCATACCAACTAAGGATATTAGGGAATACATTCAGGGAAATATGAAAGAGAATTCTATTGGAAAGTTTAGGGACATATTGGAAAATGAATTAGTTGGTGAATATTTTTCCCTTAAGCCAAATTACAAAGCCCTAGTTGAGAAGAAACTAAATGTGTGGTAGTGGTTCCCTAATTTCTTCTATAATATCATGGATTAGAATGGCTCTGAGAAGAATCCATGATCAATTTTTTTGGACTATTATGCCTCACATAATTACAAAGGAAATGATAAAAGAGATCATTGGTCTATGCTCCACCAAACTAGTTCCCATTTTAAAATATATTAAAAATAAAGATGTAATGGAGAAAACTAGTGCAACATTTGATTAAAGAGCCCTTGTTGTAAATCCTATTATAAATATTGCTATTAGGTATGTTTCCATGGTTATTGGGTACAAAATCTACTTTACTAACCTGTTGAGAAAATGTGTCTCAACCTTGCAATTACATAAGGTATTGTTTATTCGACGACGACGAGGGCGTGGTGGGAATATTCCCCTCCATGAGGGGTCTAGGGGGATCATCCCCCTAGCTAGAGTCCAAGGGTAGTGCACCGTGGCAGGGGCTTGGGGGTAGCACCTCTGAAAGGAAAATTTTATTTATATTTTAATATTGTAAATCTGGACCATTCATCATTATCTCATATCTGACAGCTAATATTTTATTAGCTTGAATTTCACTTGAAGGAAACCCTATTTTATGATGACATTGTATTAGGGTGTGTATTACGATGTATTCTAAGAGTTTGATAGAGGTTGTGTTGCATTTGGATTTCTAAGTGGTGATACTCTTGTGAGAAGCTTGCTCTACAAGTATATTGTAATCTTTGTGATTTCTGAATAATATATTGCACAGATTTTGGAGTGTGGGGTTTTTTTTCTCCTGAAAGAATTTTCCTCATGTAAATCACTATGTTGTGGTATGCATGATATATGTGTTTATTTATATTTAAGTTTTTGTAACTGTTAAAGATCCGTAAAAGTTTTGCATTATTCTCCTCTCACGATTAGTGTAGGAAGTTGTTTTGCTACCTTAGCTTCCTTACATGACTAAGACAAATTTGTTTCTACCACCACAATCAATGTGGCACATTATATGATAGAAAATAATGTAGATTATGACTTGTGTGAGTTTATTAGGCAACAATTGATGGAAAATATAAAGGAGATCAAAAAGAAGAAATATGTGTTTAAATATGGAACCTTGGTAATGTGCTTACTGTTCTACATTTTGATATAGGTTCTTGTAATTGGAAAGGTTAACTGGGTAAGAAGAAGTCCTATTTTACATCAAATTGTAGACTACCTGAGGAGCATTGGAGAAACCAATGCATAGGATGATGCACTTACTGCTTTCTTAGTCCTTTAGAGAAGAATGCATGAAAGATATAGGATTCCTAGGTCCATTGTGAAAAAGTATAAAGTGATATCATGTTCCTAGTTTCCATAGAACATTGCATTATGGAGATAGTGGAACCAAGATTATTTTGGGTTCCTGAGTTAGGTTATGAATTGACAATAGTGGATCTAAATGGCTATGTAGATATTCTATTGAATAGTCTTAAGTATACCACAAAACCAAGGTATGGGACTTATGAGGAAAAGTCTATGGAAATTCACCTGGAACAAAAGAAACCTATTATGACAAATAATGTGGAATAAATGGTTGAAATATATGCCCAAGAATGTGGAATTGCAAAGGAAAAGGTATGGTATGCTAGAGAGAGAGAGAGCCAAAGCATATATTAGTGTTGGAGAAGCTTTAGGTAGCTCAAGGAGATCAAGGAGACTAGCTACCACTCCACCATCTATTCAAAAGTTCTTTGGGGATTTACCATCTATTGGAGAGAAGAGAAAACCCACTACTAGTTCTTTAATAAGGGAGAAAACCCCTCTTATTGTGCATGCTAGCAGTGTAAAGAGGAAAAATACCACCACTGTTGCTACCTCTACAAGAAGATTCAAACAAAAAGAAACAAGAGAGAAAGGCATAGGCATTAATGTTGCAGAAGAAGAAGATGATCTAGAAGAAGGACCACAATTGGTTTGGAGAGGAAGGAAAGAGGCTTTATAAGGTGAAGCTAGTGGTAAGAGAAAAATACATGATGTTGTTGATATTGAAAGTGAAGAAGATATTGAGAAAGAAAAGAAAATATTTGTAGTTCATATGAGAGAACAAAAGGAAGAGGCCACTAAGAAAGGTTTACATGAGAAGAAGAAAGAAGCCAAGAAGGATTCTTTGGAGAAGAAAAATAATGAGGAAACAAAGAAGACTATGGGTAAAAGCAAGGAAAAGAAGAAGAAATTACCAGAATGGCCTCATTCCCTAATGAAGTTAGAGGCATTTAACACCATAGTGCAAAATGGTGTGCAACATGTTGAAGGAAACTATAAAATTGTACAAGGAAGAAAATAAGGTGGACAAGGCCACCATTCTTCAAGATATTGTCAAGTACATTGTGGTACTTGAAGTAGATATGAAGAATATCAGAAAGGATATTCTTGATGATGTATGTGAAACAATGGAAAATGGATTGCTTTATGGTTTAGGACATAAAACAACACATTTCATAATCATTTCATAGGGAAACCCTAGAGATCTCAATCTAAAGTATGAAAAGGAGAAATAGATCTTACCATAGGGTTGTCCTAGGGTCTGATTATAAACTAAAGAGGGGTTCACCACCAAGCTAGGGCTTGGAAAGATTAATGAAATGCAAGACCTAATGCTTAAACCTAATGTAATGCAAAACTTTAGTAAATGATCTAAAAAAGCATGTAAAATAGAATAGAAAGTTAAGAGATGAAAGGTGTGGACCTGGAAACCTGTAGAAGACTTAATGAAGCTCTAATATGCTAGAAACACTAATTTTAATGCTAATTGGGACCCATACACCAGATTGGGAAATTTAGTTCCAAATTAGAGTTTCTAGGCAGGAACAGGTTTCTGATAGTGTATATTCTGGATCTGAAAAAATATAGAAATTGACCTATACTAGAACTCATATACCAGAAGTGGTGTATCAGTCCAGTTAGGTTTTTCTAGAAATTCAAAACCTGAATCTACTCTTCAATGTCTACTTTGTCCTTTCCACTTGATTTTTAGATCTGAAACTCTAATTTGCAACTTGTAGAAGTCTTCCAATGATCTCCAATGCAAGGTGACAACTTTGACAACTTTAAACACTTTGACAACTTTCTCCAAACTTTCTCTTCAATATGTCTTCAACCTAGATCTACAAATCACACACTAAAGAGGGGAAAATTTTATTTTTTTAGTTGAAAGGGGTTTACCTTGTCCAAACCCTATTTTGGTAATCAAATCTTGTAATGAAATCAAATTAAATTTAAAGGAAAGACAAATGAAACTAATGCAATGTTGTAACTCACCAAACCCTAGCAATAAAGTGTTGCAAATATGTATGAAGTGGATACAATGGATGTAGATCTTGACTCTTGCTTGAATGTGATAGATCTTGAATTGAATGCTAGCTTAAATCATAAAACCCTACATCACAATTGTTAGCTCAAAAAAAAACATGATGCACGATGACTTTGACATGATGGTTGGTGCTTGAATAATGCTCTAAAACACTTGATAATCAGCCCTTGAAGACTCTTGAATTCTCTTTTAAACACTTGAATTCTCTTGTGAACTCAAATTTTCTATAAGGATGCTCATTCAATTTGATAGGTTCAAAATGAGTGAAAGAAACTTGTATTTATACTTGTTTATGCCAAATTTCCCAAAATTATAACACTACAAACTGACATCAGATCAAGGAGTATAAAATCCTGCCAAGAATTTGAATTAAATTTAATTTTGGGCCACATGGGACTCATACACTAGAAGTGGCATATGAGTCCCATTAGTCATTAATTATGGGACCTATTGATGCCTAAAATTGCTAAGCAAACAACCTTATAGGAAACATAGTTAATGGGGTGACCAATTGTGCTAAACTGAGTAACCTCTTGGTTTTTAAAAGAAGTTAGCTCCTTCTATATTTGGGGGGGATTGGAATGGGAAAAGGAAGAAAATGTATTAAAAGAAGATCTAATCTAAGGCGATGTGCCAAGAGTTAAGTATGGGCATGGTGAATCTTCCTTTCAAAAGAGATTTAAGGACCCGTTCAACAATCTGCATGTCTAAAAATAATAGAAAGCATAGATAAAGAACCTAAGAAGTCTATCAAATAGCATAAGATAACTCCATATACATTCGCTAAAAAGAAGAGTTCAAGACATGGTCTGAATCAGCAAATCTATATTTGAAATTATAAATGTCTTGTAAATAGACTACTTAGTACAACCACAACACAATATAATGTTTTATCAATTAACTGAGAAATAGAAAGGCTGAACAAATTGGCACATTTTGTGAGTCTTAATGCAATAAAAAAAATACAAAGGCCTATGGTCTCTTAATATTTTTTTAGTATATTCTTCAAACCCTTAATAAGAGAGTCAAAGCAGCATATATAGATTATTCCCATCGCGACAGAGCTAGTAACCAAAAAGATTCCTAGGCACGAGCAATGATGTCCATTTCAATGATTTCCCAAGGTCATTGCAATAGAAAGATTTAGAAACATAGAATTTGGTCACTTATAAACAAGATGTGATCCTCTATAAATGATGCTATGGTACTAGAGTGGGAGTAGTGAAATTCCCATTAAGACACATGTTTCCCACCCACAAAGTTGGTTAGGATAGGTGGAACAATGGCAGGGATTCATATTCATTCCTACTTTCCTTGTGATCAAAATCCCTCTAGAGAAGACACGTGGAGAAGTCTTCATTTCAAGCGTTGACTATGGGTTCTACCAAAAGGTTGTCTATTCAAAATGTTGTGATGTGGCACATGAGCAAAGCTTGATAGAGAAGGAAAGGAGAGAGGGCTCCCAAAGGTGAGTGTTGCTGACATGTGGTGAATGGGTGAAGGCGCTTCAAAAGGAACCCAGAGATATTCAAATATATGAGGTGTGGACTAGGGCTAGGGCCGATGCAAAATTACCAATGACCACTCGGAGGGAGCTTTAAGGATTTTAATCCATAGTTTTTGGCAACTATTAGGGGAATTTCATGTGTGGAATGTGAACCAAAAATTTTTGGTGTGAAGACCAGAACCTTATCCATTAGGCAACAATCAGTGCTTTAAAAGTGTAGTCTGTAGAGGAACTATCCAGCCTATGATGGCATTGATAAGGTGCACACATTTTCTTGCACCTGAACCATCAATTTTAGGGTCTCCTATGTACTTCTCTTGCACTCTTAGGGTTTTTCACCTAAAAAGAGAGAGATAGACCCCAAAAATTATGGTGGTTCACTCAAATTAAGGAAGGTATGAGGTTTCTATGACTAAATGCAATGTTCTAGATGCATCAAAGTGATATAATTCATTGATTATGTATACATTTGCAAAAACACCAAAAAATGAATGCAAATTGCAATAGAAATGGAAGAAACTAAAAGAGTGCACCTGAGATCTTGATGGAGACTGGAAATGGCTTCTGGAATATTGTTGATCCTAATTTTTAGGCCTGGTGGGACTCATTCACCATCCTAGGTGAATTAGTCCTAGTTCTGTGAAACTATTTTGGAACCCGTTTCGAACAAATGGGTACCCAAAAATGCAGTAAACCAAAATTGGGCCTAGAAATGGGACTCATTCACCACTAATGGTGAATGATTCCACTTCTAAATTTCTAAAGATTCAAAAGTAGAAACAGGAGTCTTCATTCTATACTTTCTGCTTCTCCAGATGTTTAATTCTGAAACTATCAAATTCAGGATTGAAAGTGACTTTTTGTTGACATTTTTCCTTATCCAATGAAGAGATGACATGAACTTTGCAACCTGATTTTTAATGATTTTCATGCCTCCAAGATGCCTAAATCGGCAAGCATGAAAGACAAGAGAGATAAATGTTGAGTATTAGGGCATGGAGGTTTGCCTTGGTCAAACCCCTTTTTAGGTAATCAAACCAAAATGTGAAAAGAATGTAAGGAAGCATGCAATAATGGAGTTATTACCTTTCCATGATGATTGATTTTGAAATTCTATAGAAAAACATGAAGAATCTTCCCTTGAATGTCTTTGGAAACTATCTTGGTGACTTAGAATGTAAAAACCCTAACTTGCTTCACTTAAAGGAGAATATAGATGATGAATTGATGATAAGAGATGTGTGAATATTTAAAAAGGCACAGGACAACTAAGAGGGTGGGTGAATTAGTTGTCACAAAATTCAAACTTAAGACTTCAATACTGTTATGCCTTGCATAACCACCCCATTTTGATTTGGAACAAAATGGGTCCCCCTTCTCTTTTGGTTTCCTTACCTCTGTTATTTGCTTTGCTTTTGGGAGTTCTTTTTTTTCTCCATTTTTTATCTTTTGTTCTGTCTGATCTAATTTTGGTTCTACCTCAGTTGGAATTCAGGTTTTCTCCTAATTTCAGGATTTTCCACCCAATCTAGATTTTCTTGAAATCCCCAAGGCCTCTGAGGAATGTCTCCTTCGTGGATTTCTTTCTCCTCTGAATTTTCCCGAAATCCGTTGTTCCCTATTTTTTTGGGTTTTCCGGAATGTCTTCTCCTTTGTGGAAATCCGTCCCACGAGGATTTCCCTAGAATCTGATGAAATGTGAAGAAGTATGGAGTAGCAGGACTAGTTAATAAATGATGATGCATTTTACAATTAATTGATGCTATTTTGAGATCTAACATGTTGTTCCTTGATTGATAATGATCAGATTAAATTTCTAGTGGGAATTTTCATGTTTATTCCACTAGAATCCACTTGACTCAGAATTCTCCGAAATTCCTCCCTGGCTTGGACTCTGCAGGTCAACCTGAAACCCAAACTATTTGTATAATAATTTTGTTTGAAGATTTAACAGCACCTTACTGACATACGATTCATTTCAATGATGATTTTGATTAATTAACTTCTGTTTGTGTGATTTTCACTTTAGTTTTCTTTATTTTTTTGCAGGATCAAATCATGCACATGATGATATTTTCCAAGGGAGCTTAGTTGGAATGAATTTCTCAATCCAGTTGGTCACAATTTTTCTCTAAGAAGAAAGTTGGCAAGACCTTACTGATGTCTTGCCGACTACTAGTGCATTTTATTGATAGGCATCTATGTTGCCTATTGGAAAGACCCCATTGATGTCACAACAATCAAAAATCATATGTAAGCATCTATCAGAAAGGTATCATTCATCGTCCTAGTGACTAGGAGTTTCCTATCGGCATAAAAGCTTGTCTTCGAGGAAAAGTCCTGGAAAAATCTCCATGTCTCACCGACTGGTGGCAAAAGGATCCATACATCAATGGGAGGTTTTCTCTTCACCAAGAAGTCTTGCCGAAGGCTTCATGTCTCACCGACCACTGAGAAAGATATGCTTTTTGGTGAGAGGCCTTTGCACTAGGGAGATGTCTTGATGAAGTCTGCGGGTCTCACCGACAAGGCACCAAGTGGGAATCATTTGATATGAGGTCCTGTAGTCTTGCCAACCCAGAATGTCCCACCGATAAGAAAATACATCGAGGAGAGAACAGGATTATCATAGTGACAAAGGATGTGCTTATGGAGATCCCTCGGTGAAGCATAATGTATCTATAGGATGTCTCTCTGACAGGGGAGTGTTATGGCGATGCAAGCAGTGCGAAGGAAAGAATATCGGTATGACCCCTGGCTGATAAGCATGGGTCTCACCAAAGGGAGTTGCATTCAGTGAAGGATAAAACCTTTGGCATGATGTATGGCCAAAGGGGTGAGGTCACAATGACAAAAGCAGCATCAGCGTAGTGATCTAGAATCACTATAAGGTCTTGGAGAAGGAAGAAAGTCATGCTGAAAGGAAAAGATGTCGAGCTTAGAGAGGAAGAAATGGGCTTGCTGATAGAATGAGGACTTCACCATGTGGTCTTGTCGATATGCTAAAGCCTTTTCGATAGTGGTGGGTTCACAAATGAAAAAGATATATTGATATAACCAAGGGGAGCTTGCCATGACCTTGTGTCGATTGAAAATTCTTGCCAAAAGGAAAATGAACTCTGAGCTAGAGAGAGGGATGGCATCACTGTGATGTCCTACCGATGAGCAGCTATCTTGCCGATGTTCTTTTGAGCTCAATATGACTCCCACGGCTCGACGAAATATCTCACCGACTGTCCCATTCTACCCCGATGACTACTGAAGGATGGGATCACATCGGGGAGACACCAATGGTGTCTCACCAATATTCCATACTGTTCGGACCACTTTTGACTGCTAAGGAAACCTGTGTGGCCTCTATTCCTCCAATCAGAAGAAGATGACCTATTGATCGATCGACCATCCCTGTGTAAGAAGACCAATAGGATGCAAATGAGATGGACTCCTTCTGAGATCAAAGTGATGACTTGGCTTAGAAAATGATGGTGGTCTGGAACATGAAAAAGGCTGAAGGAAAGGAGTGACCATGACTCATAGGGACAGCTGTAGTGACTACTAGCAAGGAGGTAAATCAGTATTAATGGTGATATTTTGGAGCATTCAAAACTAATTTCAGAAAAAGTTTGAGTATGGACACGTAGATAGATGTAGTAAATGTTGCAGATACAAAAGATCTAAGATCACCCCCAGAATAACCTTTTAGCAATATGGATAGTGGGACTTCACATTGAATGTGGCATTGACTCTCTTCAGAAAGATCAAAAGAGCTGACTCTCTTAGAAGCAGATATTTTGTAAAAACCCTAATATAGGGGGACAATGCATTCCTTTTGGTGCATCCTATATATAAGGTATTCTGGCCTCTTGGAAAAGGTTAGAGTTTTTGAGGTTAGAACTTGTAAAGCACTTGTAGAGAAGGATTCGTAGAGAACTTCTAGGATTAGAAAAGAGTTAGAAATCAGAGAGAAAGTTAGTTAGAAAAGATAGAACAACTTACTAATTCTTTGTAATAGGAGGCTCTTTTGTCTTCTTAGTTAGGAGTTAGATTCAAAATAGTCTGTAATGGATCTTTCAAGTTTTCTTAAGACAAATGGAAACAATTTGGAATCATAGATTTTTTGTACACTAGTGATTGTGCCAATTTTATAATTGTTGTTTATCTATTTCACTAACAATAGAAGCAACCAGATTAAAATCTATTTCAGATTGTGTTTTAGAATGGTGTTTGTCTTAAGTTAATCATTTGATTTGTGAAGTCCTCAAGGAATGGAATGTTATTTTAGTTTTTTATTTAAAATGGTAACTAGTACTCTGTTATTGAAATCAACACTGTAAATGAATGAGACTGTGTGTCAATCACAAGTTTATTTCATTTTGCAGTTCTATGTTTAGGGAATCCTTGAAGGGTAATAAGTCTGGTTAATTTGGATGAAGTGTCATTCTTCTCTATCCCAAAGCTTTGATCTATCTTTTGTTGTTTCTTTAAAAACCCTAGTTAAATTAGGTTTTATTTCATGCTTGATCTTAGAACAATCCAGAAGCTCACACCAGTAGGCCCCTTGAACATTACTATTACATTGACCATTGAGGGATATCAGCATAGTTGAGAACCAACTACATAGACCTTGGGGGCTAAGACATTCATGTGTTGTCTTTCTCTTTCAGGAGAAACAGAGTAGCAATATTCTGTTTGCATGTTGTTGTGCCATTTGGGACATCAACAAGAACTGGGGCTAGAAGGAGGGCCTAGAAGGGAAAACTGTATAAAGCTTGGTCTTCCTCATTAGAGAAGCCCCATAGAGTTCTTTGATCAGTGGAAATTCCATAACCATTGATAAAACTCAAGACCCCAACAAGACACAAGGTTCGCAAAACTAGGGCCACCATCATACCACCCTTATCAGCTACACTCACTCCACTAGGATTTTCACCAATACCCCAGTAGATACCTATTAATCCACCATCACGTCCATCTACATTTTCATTACAGCTGGTTCAACCTATACAACAGCTAGCTCAACCACCACCACCACCAATGGCATTCTTTCAAAATAATCCCTCTCCATTAGGGACTATCCCTAGAGGTTTTCACAATATGCCCAAGAATCCTGAGAAATTTTTCCCCAAGTATATTCATGGCGAGTCAAGGAGTGCTAAAGAGCACATACAAGCTTTCAAGGATGCTTGTACTAGAGCTCAGATAGCTCACCATGATGTAGTTTGTAGGTTATTTCCTTACTCCTTAGGGGACATGGCATACAATTCATACCTTAATCTTCCTCAAGGATCCATTCTAACTAGGACACATTTGGAAAACACTTTCATCAACCAGTTCAGGGTTTATGTGGACCCAACTCTTTTATATCATCAATTCGCTACCATTAGAAAGGAACTAGGTGAATCCTTGCCTTTATTCAATACCAGATTCCAATGAATGTATAGGAGATTGCAAGATCCCTATCTAGTCATCGAGGATAGTGCCATCCAAGCTTACTTTAGAGTTATAGAACCCTTGCTTGGCTTGTTCTTGGAAAGGACTTACCAACTAACTGATATTGATTCTCTATCCAAAGTCTATCATCTAGCTATCAAGCTGCAACAACAAATCAGTTCTCAACAAGGAGGAATGGGAGGAGGTTTCCCTTCGATAGGATATCAGACGTATAGCCCAACTCCTCTATTCAATACTATCCCAGGAATGTGTCTTTCCCACTATGGGCCTATATCTGAATTGCAAACTCAACCTCCTATCCCATTCTTTGCTAATAGGACTCCTGACCCTTTTCAACAACCACAAGTTCCTCAAGGTCCCCATGGTCTTCATAACCAAATTGGAACACCAAATCAGGGTGGTCAACCACCTGTTGCTAAGAATGTGGAAAGTGAAAAGACAACTCATCTTACAAATGAGGTAGAAACCTTGAAGAAAACACTATCTCAAGTTACAAATGACATGGCTCAACTTCGATTGAACCCCTCTCAAAACAATCAGGGTAGCTATCAGAATCATAACAATTACAACCAAAGGGGTTATCAAGGCCAGAACTCCTCTAATCAAGGGTACCAAAACCAAAATAGAAGGTATAATCAAAGGCCAAATAACAACAGACAATGGAATACAGGGCCCAATAACGGTGGAGTCTCTCATAACTATCAAGAAAATGAGGAAAGAACACATACTACAAATGTCTCTGACCTCAACTTCATGACCAATTGGTGCAGGTTGCATGACATTGCGACCCATTCTAAGGTAAACTACCCTCAAATGGAGAAATTTGTCAAGATGGCACATGAAGATGCCCACACATTCCAGGGGAATTCAAACAAAGGAGGTGACTCGCTGGATATTGCAATGGCTTATGATATCTTTGAAGAAGAGACCTCATTCCCAATGCAAAGTGAGAATGAGCCAGAGGAAGATTCATATGATGCCCAATCCTTTCAATCAAAAGGAGGACACCTCTTGAGGAATCAAAGTAAGGGGCCATTCACTACATCAGTGCCACCTAATCACATGGTGCCTCCAAATCAAAGTGCTGATAATAATCCTCCTCCACCAAAAGGCCCGCCTAACTTCCATAATAAGGGTAATTCCTCTGTCATTTTCAAAAGTTATTCAAGTTATAATATAAAATTTTATGTTGTTTTTGAGATGCAGAAACAAAAAAACTTATTTGTCATTCTTTGACATCTTAAAGTGGTGCCCTACTCAAAGGGAGATAGTGCTGAAAGCTTTAGAACAAGCTAACAAATCAAAAGGAAAAAGCAAGGTTGTACTTGTTGCAGATATGAATGCAGCCTTCTACAGAAATAAGGTAGGTACCCCACCATTTCTCCTAAGTTTAATAATTTTTGGGAAGAACCTACACAATTGTTTGTTGGATTCAGGGGCTTTGGGCAATGTTATGTCATTTTCCATATGCAAGAAGTTGGGATCGAACCCCATTCAGAAAAATAAGAAGGTCATTCAACTTCACAAGATGGAGGTTAATGTGGTAGGGGAGTTAAGAAACATACATGTGCAAGTAGGATCAGACCGTAAGATCCTAACCAACATAGATATTCAAGTGGTAGACATTCTTGAGACCTATGGTATGCTGCTGAGCCGAGATTTGATGAAAAATCTAGGGGGATATCTTTCCCTTGACTTTTCACATATGTGGCTATCATGGAAAGGGATTCCTACTCAAATTAGGATTGAAAGTCAGCCTCGCCTCAAGCATATCATCATGGAATATGACTGCTCCAATGAGGTAGCTTAATTTAAAACCGCGATAGGGGTTTATAAAAGAGAAGAAATCTTGACCTTCTCGGTTCTTGACTCTAAAGGCCTGCCAATACCAAAGTGTCCTAACTCTGTGATTAATGAAAATTAGTAGGCCTTGATTAGGAAGCTATAGCAAGATCAGCTGGTCTTGGGAGAAGACATTGATTTGCAAAGTCTCCTACTCCCTAATTGGTGCAGGGTACATTACCAAAACCACTCTGAATTGACTTGTCAACCCTGCATTGACATTTTAAATCATATTGCCTAAGTTGAGAAAGCTAGCTCAAGTCACCCTGAGATCCTTGCAGATTACTTCTCATTTGAAGCTAAAGAAGCAGCAATGTTGACTAGGGATAGGATATCTTCAGAGGAAGTTCCTTCTCAGATCAAACCTACTCTAGACATACTTCCAAATCAACATGTTTTTTAGGAGCAACCCCAAGATGCAAGCGAATGTCCAGAGGATAATTGTGGGTCACATAATACATCTGTGTAGGAATTGGAAATTATACCAAAGGAATTGGTCGAATACCCATCCCTTATACCTGATGTAAAAGATCAAGGAGTCCCACCCATGTCTCATTCTACTCAAGCACCCATAACAACTTCAAATGAATCAACTCCAACCCGCGATCAACTATGGACCCTCACATTTGATGGATCCAAATCTAAGTCAGGTAGTGGTGTTGGGATTGTACTAACTAGCCCTCAAGGGAAAACCTTTTTTGCTTCTTACAGGTTGCAATTTCGATGCACAAACAACATAACAGAGTATGAAGCTCTGGCATGAGGATTGATGTTTGCACATAAGATGAAGGTCACTACCTTGATGGTCAAGGGAGATTCAGAAATAGTTATCAGGAAAGTGCGCAGCCAATATACATGTCACAACAAAAGGCTGGCAACATATAGAAACATGGTATGGAATCTAATCGAAGACTTTGATGCCTTTGGGATTAGATTAATCCCTAGAGAAGAAAATCAGATAGCTGATTCATTGGTTGTTGCTACAAGCACCCTGGAACCTATGCAAGGCTCCAAGCTCAAGAAATTCTCAGTGGACCCTGCAATTCCTGACAACATCACGAATTTTCAGATCTTTGATGATGACTGACATATTCTGGCTTTCTTGGTAAGCTCATATGTTTTTGAGGGGAAAATTATTGATGAGTTCAATAGAGATCAAGGGGATTGGAACCCTAAGGAATGTGATATAGAAGGATTTTTTAACTTAAAGAATAACAACATTCCCAAGGGAATGGTGGCCTTGGAAAGAATTTTTGACTTTGATCCAAGGGCTCGAGAGAAGATATCAGTTAAAGATAAAGGAGGTGAATATGAGATAGTTAACCTGGCCAATTTTGGCCCTGAAAGGAATGTCTACATAGGGAAGGCCTGCCTTGAAGCAATTAGGAAAGACATATTGCAGGCACTTAAGAAAGATATTTTTGCAATTGCTTGGGGATATGAATACTTAAAGACGTTTGATGCTACTATAATGACTCATACTATTCCCCTAAAGCCTGAAGCTAGGCCATTTCCACAAAAATAGTGCCCTGTCAATGCTTTGATTGAGCCATTGATCCTTAAGGAAGTCCAGAAGCTGCTCTTTGCAAGGATAATCTTCCCTATGTGCCATTCAATCTGGGTGGCTAACTTAGTCCTAGTTCGTAAGAAGAACGAGGAGATCAGGTTGTGCGTCGACTTCAAAAATTTGAATAAAGCCTCAAAAAAGGATAATTACCCACTCCCTTCTCTAGATGAAGTTATGTAGACTGTCAACGGATCTCAAATGATATCATTCCTGGATGGTTACTCTAGATATAATTACGTAATGGTCAACAGGGAAGACAGAATGAAGACCGCCTTCACTACAAAGTGGGGAACATTTGCCTATAGGAGGATGTTGTTCAGTCTGATAAATGTAGGGGCAACTTTCTAGCGTGCCATGGACATAGCGTTCAAGGACCTAATCAAAAAGTGCATCATTTTCTATATGGATGACCTGACAGTGTTCTCCAAGGACCGATTGAATCCTGCTGCGGATTTAGCCAAAGTTCTTGAGAGGTGCATCCGATATGGCATCTCATTGAATCCAAAAAAGTGTGTGTTCAGGGTTTCTAAATGGAAGTTGTTGGGACACATAATTTATGAAAGAGGAATATCAATCGAACTAGATCAAGTTGAATCCATTCTAAAGATCACCCATCTAGGAAGCAAGAAAGAAATGAGGTCTTTCTTTGGGAAAATCCACTTTGTGAGAAAGTTCATCACGAGCTTTGCTGAAATCGTGAAACCATTGAATGAGATGATGAAGAAAGATGCCAAGATAGAGTAGACTGAGGAAGCAAAGGCTGCATTCTCACAAGTTAAGAAATCCATCTTAGAAGCACCCGTGCTCACCAACCCCAACTATCTCAGACCATTTTACATCTACTCTTTTGCCTCTGAGCATTCATGCGCAGCTATTTTAACTCAATGAAAAGGAGAGGCAGAAGAGAGGCCGATTGCATTCATGAGCTCTCCATTGAAAAATGCGGAAATCAAATATCCACCTCTAGAGAAGCAAGCTTTCACGCCGGTTCGACCTATCAAGAAGTTCCAACATTACATTCTCCGAAGCCAAGTTGTTCTTGTAGTTCTGGATGCGGCTATGAAGTCCCTACTCATGCAAAGCGAGTTGGGAGAAAGGAGAGGCAAATGGATGGCCATCCTATGAGAATTCAACCTGGAGATACACCCTATGAAGCTATTCAGGAGCACAGGTTTATCCAAGTCCATGGGGAACGTTGGCGACAACATCATCTTTCAGCAATACACAGCCCAGACTTTCTCTAATGACCCATGGTATGCTAATATCATTTGCTTTATGCTCAACAATCAATGTCCAGAAGAAATGAATGCAACTCAAAGGAGAGCCTTAAGATTGAAGAGTTCTCATTACATGCTCAAAGGAGGGTTGCTATACAGGAGGAATTTCGAAGGAGTATACCTGAGATGCCTTGATCATCAAGAGGCTAAACATGTGATCTCTGAGTTCCATGGGAAACATGGCATAGGTCATGGGTCTGTAGATTCTTTGGTAGACCAAATGCTCATATCTAGTTATTATTGGCCCTGTGTATTAAAAGATTCCCATTAGCATGTGAAGACATGTCACACCTATTAGATTTCTGCACCAAGGGAACTCCATTCAGCCATGCCTTTGCAACCTGTCTACGATGTAAGGCCATTTTCCCAGTGGGTACTGGATTTTATTGGGGTGATTAACCTGAATTCTTTTGCAGGGTAGAAGTTTATCTTGACTACTACTAACTACTGCATGAGGTGGATAAACGCTATACCCTGCAAGAACAGAACCACAAAGGTAGTGATCAAGTTCCTCACCGAGTGCATCACTACAAGGTTTGGGGTACCCTTCGCTCTAGTATGCGACAATAGCTCTACCTTTTCTTCTGCTAAGTTTATTTCCTACGCATATGATCACAAAATTGTTTTGAAATATTCTTCAAATTACTACCCACAAGGCAATGGAGTTGCAGAGTCAACCAATAAGAATCTCTTAGGGGTAATTAAGAAACTGTTAGAGCATAACCCTAGAGACTGGCATACCCAGCTGAGATTCACATTATGGGAAGATAGTACTAGGATTAACGCTACTTTAAACACTTCACCATTCAAGCTGGTATATGGCCAAGAGCCTATCTTTCCTATCCATCTGCAACTACCTATCCTTGAGTTCATGCAGAAATTCTACTCTAGTGACAATAGGATAGAAGCTAGATTGGCTGCTTTGTTGAAATTAAAGGAAGAGAGAGATGTTGCCCTACAACAATTCTTTAGGCACCAGGCTGTTGTCAAACATTGGTTTGACAAAAGAGCCAAAATCAAAGCTTTTAGGATATCTGACCTTGTATTGTTATGGGATAAAGCCAGTGAAAAGAAGGGCAGTCACCAAAAATTTGACAAACTTTGGTTAGGTCCTTATGAGGTTGCTGAGATCCTGGGGGAAAATGCTTTTAGATTCAGTAGCTTAACTGGAGAACTTGTTCCCTTGCATATCAATGGGAAGTTTCTTAAGCACTATTTTGGGTCGTAAAGCATGCTAATGTTGCACTTGTTGTTCTTTATATAAATAATTTGTTTATTTTGTCTCTTGTCTGTAGATAATTTGCATTTATGTAAATAGTTTTTGTATTTCTACTTGTAAATAGTCTGTTGCTCTTTGTGTAAGTAATTTGCTGCCTGTTTGTTTGTCTTTCCTCTTTGTCTTTTTGTTTCCCTTGTTCTGTGGTTTGTGTTTTGTTTTATTTTTTAGGGTTGATTTTTCCTTTCCATCTGAAACAGTGGGTTGCTATCTAAAGTATACTATGGTCACAAGGAGAAAAATGGTTTAGGTATTTTCAATTTTTCTGGTTGGATGATTTTGTCCTAAACTCTTTGTTTCATGCCCATTGTCAATAAAGGTTGTGGAAGGTCTTGAAAACAAGGTATAAAGTAAATATCCTTCATTAGCTCCCTCTGAATCTGTCACAAATCATTAAGATCATCTCCTCTTGTAATGGTATATTTGTCCTAGGATGATAGTGTTGTAAGATTTGAGTGAAAAATGTGATCTCCCAATTGTTGTTATGAGGTCCATGGTAGTTTCCAACCCAGATTGGATGTTAAGCATCTAACATATTGAAAAAGAAATGAATGAAATATCTGAAACTTCAAAAGAAAGAGAAAACAAAAAATATTTAAAAAGAAAAAAAGAAAAAAAAAAAAGAAGACTCAATATGAATGGGTGATTCCAGTATCTCTACCGGGGCTATGGACGCCTGGCTGGTAGTAGAGCAATGCTGTAAGAAAATTAGAGGTATCTCCATCGGGGCTATGGACACCTGGTTGGAAGTGGATCAATGCCCAGGATATCATTGCACGACAGCTAAAGGGGATCAACTCATGTAGCTTAAATCTTACACATTGTTGTCCAAAATATGAGGAAAATGTCAGGAGAGATGTGATGCACAATCAAGCACACACATAGATTCAGGGGTGGCCATTGATTGATTTACATTTTGAGATTCTAGCTCTACCTTGGTTGTTATAACTGACCCAATTGGAGTTGTGATGTTCATGAACCAGGAGTTCTGGGTAGCTGAATCCTTCAGCTTCTTGAAAATGGTTAAACCATTTTTCCAGCCAAGTTGCCATTTTTTATTACTTGCATAACCACCCCATTTTGATTTGGAACAAAATGGGTCCCCCTTCTCTTTTGGTTTCTTTGCCTCTATTATTTTGTTTGCTTTTGGGAGTTATTCTGTTTCTCCATGTTTTATCTTTTGTTCTGTCTGATCTAATTTTGGTTTTGCCTTAGTTGGAATTTGGGTTTTCTCCTGATTTCGGGATTTTCCACCAAATCCATATTTTCCCGAAATCCCTGAGGCCTCTGAGGAATGTCTCCTTCTTCACAGATTTCTTTCTCCTCTGAATTTTCCCAAAATCCATTGTTCCCTATTTTTCTAGGTTTGTCGAAATGTCTTCTCCTTCACAGAAATCCATCTCGTGCGGATTTCCCCAGAATCTAATGAAATATGAAGTATGGAGTAGCAGGACTAGTTAATAAATGATGATGCATTTTACGATTAATTGATGCTATTTTGAGATCTCACATGTTGTTCCTTGATTGATAATGATTGATTTAAGTTTCTAGTGGGTGTTTTCATGTTTATTCCGCAAGAATTCACATGAATTAGAATTCTTTGAAATTCCTCCCTAGCTTGCATTTCGTGAGTTGACCTGAAAGTCAAACTATTTGTATGATCATTTTGTTTGAAGATTTAATGACATCTTACTGATATAAGATTTGTTTCAATGATGATTTTGATTAATTAACTTTTGTTTGTGTGATTTTCAGTGTAGTTTTGTTTGTTGTTTTGCAGGATCAAATCACACACATGATGATATTTTCCAATGGAGCTTAGTTGGAACGAATTTCTCAATCCAGTTGATCACAATTTTCCTCTAAGAAGAAAGTCAGCAAGACCTTGCTGATGTCTTCCCGACTACTAGTTCATTTTGTCGATAGGCATCTATGTTGCCTATCGACAAGACCCCATTGATGTCACGACGATCAGAAATCATATGAAGGCATCTATCGGCAAGGTATCATTCATCATCCCAATGACTAGGAGTTTCCTATCGGTATAAAATCTTGTCTTCAGGGAAAAGTCTTGGTGAAACCTCCATGTCTCACTGATCGGTGGCAAAAGGATCCATACATCGGCGGGAGGTTTTCTCTTTGCCAAGAAGTCTTGTCGAAGGCTTCATGTCTCACCGACGACTGAGAAAGATATGCCTTTTGGTGAGAGGCCTTTGCAGTGGGGAGATCTCTCGGCGAAGTCCTCAGGTCTCACCGACAAGGCACCAAGTGGGAATCGTTCGATATGAGGTCTTGCAGTCTTGCCGATCCAGAATGTCCCACCGATAAGAAAATATATCCGGGAGAGAATGGGATTATCACAACGATAAAGGATGTGCTTATGGAGATCCCTCGACGAAGCATAATGTATCTATAGGATGTCTCTTCGACAGGGGAGTGTTATGGCGATGCAAGCAGTGTGAAGGAAAGCATATCAGTATGACCCCTAGCTGATAAGCATGGGTCTCGCCGAAGGGAGTTGCATTTGGTGAAGGACAAAACCTTCGGCATGATGTCTGCCTGAAGGAGTGAGGTCATAGTGACAAAAGTGGCATCGGCGTAGTGATCTGGGATCGCTATAAGGTCTTGGTGAAGGAAGAAAGTCATTCCAAAAGGAAAAGAGGTCGATCTCAGAGAGGAAGAAATGGGCTCACCGATAGAACAAGGACTTCGCCATGTGGTCTTGTCGATATGCTAAAGTCTTGCCAATAGCGATGGGTTCACAAATGAAAAAGAAATATCGGTATAAGCAAGGGGAGCTCGCCATGGCCTTGTGCTGATTAAAAAGTCTTCCCACAAGGAAAAAAACTCTAAGCCAGAGAGAGGGATATCATCGCTGTGATGTCCTACCGATAAGCGGCTATCTTTCTGATGTTCTTTTGAGCTCGATATGACTCCCATGGCTCGTCAAAATGTTTCACCGACTGTCCCATGCTACCTCGATGACTACTGAAGGATGGGATCACATTGAGGAGACACCGATGGTGTCTAACCGGCATACCATACTATACGGACCACTTTTTACCGCCAAGGAAACTTGCGTGGCCTCTGTTCCTCCAATTAGAAGAAAATGACCTGTTCACCGATCGACCATCCCTGTGTAAGAAGACCAATAGGATGCAAATGAGATGGACTCCTCCTCAGATCAAAGCAATGACTTGGCTCAAAAAATGGTGGTGGTCTGGAACATGAAGAATGCCGAAGGAAAGGAGTGACCATGACTCATAGGGACAGCTATAGTGACTACTGGAAAAGAGGTAGATCAGTATTAATGGTTGTATTTTGGAGCATTCAAGACTGATTTTACAAAAAGTTCAAGTATGGACACATAGATAGATGTAGTAATTGCTGCAGATACAAAATATCTAAGATCACCCCCAGAATAATCTTTCAGCAATATGGACAGCAGGACTTCACATTGAATGCGACATTGACTCTCTTCAGAAAGATCAAAAGAGCTGACTCTCCTGGAAGCAGATATTTTGTAAAAACCCTAATACAGGGGGACAACACATTCCTTTTGATGCATCCTGTTTATAATGAATTCTAGCCTCTTGGAAAAGGTTAGAGTTTTGGAGGTTAGAACTTGTAGAGCACTTGTAGAGAAGGATTCGTAGAGAACTTCTAGGATTAGAAAAGAGTTAGAAATCAGAGAGAAAGTCAGTTAGAAAAGATAGAACAGCTTATTGATTCTTTGTAATAGGAGCCTCTTTTGTCTTCTTAGTTAGGAGTTAGATTCAAAATAGTCTGTAATGGATATTTCAAGTTTTCTCAATAAAAATGGAAATAATTTGGAATCACAGATTTTTTGTACACTGGTGATTGTGCCAATTTTATAATTGTTGTTTATTTGTTTCACTAACAGTAGAAGCAACCAGATTAAAATCTATTTTAGATTGTGTTTCAGAATGGTGTTTGTCTTAAGTTAATCATTTGATTTATGAAGTCCTCAAGGAATGGAATGTTATTTTAGTGTTTTATTTAAAATGGTAACTAGTACTCTATTATTGAAATCAACACTGTAAATGAATGAGACTGTGTGTCAATCACAAGTTTATTTCATTCTACAGTTTTATGTTTAGGGAATCCTTGAAGGGTAATAAGTCTGGTTAATTTGGATGAAGTATCATTCTTCTCTATCCCAAAGCTCTGATCTATCTTTTGTTGTTTCTTTAAAAACCCTAGTTAAATTAGGTTTTATTTCATGCTTGATCTTAGAATAATCCAGAAGCTCACACCACCAGGCCCCTTGAACATTATTGTTACATTGACCACTGAGGGACATCGGCACAATTGAGAACTAACTATATAGACCTTGGGGGCTAAGACATCCATGTGTTATCAATTCCACAACCACACTATTATGTTATTAAGTAAGAGCATGAAACCTAAATAACATAAGGTAAATCAACACAATAAACACCATATTTTTACATGGAAAACCCAATAAGGGAAAAAACATTGATGAGAGTTAACTCACAATATAAATAGATTATAAAACTAAATATAAAGGCTCACTACCAAGGGCTCACTTCCCAAAAGAGGACTCATTGTCCAATTACAAAGGCTCACTGCCTACAGAAAGGACTCACTGTCCAATAGGGAGGCTCATTGCCTACAGATACAAAAGAGAACAAAAGATCCACCACAACTATTAACACACATCCATAGCTTTGAATAAGGATTGAAGAAACCTTTAGCTCATTGCCTTCAAGAATCCAGCACAATAAAAAATGGTTTTCTCAACTCATTCACACACACATTTCTACTCTTATGATTTGTGGCTCACTTTCATCACTTTGCGTCACACCGTCATATAATTCTTTACAATTTGACTTGCTTTTATACCATCCTTAACCTTAGAAACTTTCTCCAATGTCAGCCATAAATACCTTATTTCATAAATTCAAATTAGGTCGGCAAATCAACATTCTCGCAGTGGAAAGGAGTGAGAGTGGACAAATAAAAACATTTTTCAAGATCAAAATTTTGAATCAACCACATGCTTCCTTAATTGAATTTTATTCTTTCAATGAAGTTTATACACCAGGTCGTCCAAGCCTAATGAAAACACAAATGAACATTGATGTACACACATCCCAAAAATAAGATGACATGCGGACTCCATGACACACTTCAGTATGCATGAGGATACATCTCATATTTCTTTAGATACATCTGCAAAAAATGCAATATGCTTCAAACTCTGAAAACCTTTCACCAGTCCATCCAGACTGTGCAAAATCATACTAAAACACTGAAACATGACTTTCGAATCACCAAACTTCAACCTTCTTTTCCAAAACCTAGAGAACACTATCTCAATACATATCCCAGATCTGCAAGATTTGAAACAAAACAATAGAGGAATATGGAGCATAAACATTTCTCTCAATCCATAGAAGATCAACTCTACTAGAACAATTCACACACTGGTGAACGTTAATTTCATGTACTATCACACCAAAAGCTAAAACTCGGGATGTATCACCACAAGATCACCATTATCAAATCTTCAAATCTGCACAAGCATAGGATCAACACAGGAAAAATGCAGAGCACATTCATCACTCTAACTTCTCTTCTTTATTAATTTTCTCAAAAGCACTTGGAAACTCATGAACACAACCATTTGCAATGACATAAAGATAGCTCTATGTACTCACAACACCTTAGCAACATCTTACTATACATGTACAATCTACAACATATTGAACTGTGTTGACATCAATGACAACATTAATGACAACACCACCAGACTAGCTCATACTTGCAACAATCTCCCCCTTTGTCACTGATGGCAACACATGATGTGAAAAACCATCAAAGACAAATTTTAACACAAAATCCTGGGAGAACACCTTATCTTCCTTTGCAACTATTTTTCACATGACTTTCTCTCCCTCTTTGACATCAATGGCAAAGGCCAACTCTGATTACTCCCCCTTAGGAGTACACTCATACTACAACAATGAAAACCTTTTCTACTCCCCCTATGAAGTACACCCATTTATCAGTCTACATAAATAAAGAATCTGTGAATTCACTGGACTGATGCACCTTCATGTGCACTTAGTTCGAAGGGCCAATGACCCCCAACCTCTCCCTAAGATGCTCAAAAGTATCCTTTGGAAGAGCCTTAGTAAATATTTCTGCAATTTTTTCCTTTTTTATCACATACTCCAATCTGACTTCATTCTTCAACACTTTTTCTCTCAGGAAATGATATTTGATAGATATATGTTTTATTCTTGAATGCATAACCAGAGTTTGCTTCATCCACAAAACCTATGTGCAATAGGATGTTGCAACAATATATTTTTCCTCTATAGTGGATAAATAAACTAAGTCTTTCTTTTTACTCAACCATGAAACCAATCTTCCGCCAAGAAAGAAAGCACCACCACCGGTACTCTTCTGGTCATCTACACATCTAGCCCAGTCAACATCAGTATAAGCACTCAGGGTAAAATCATCACTCTTAGGATACAATAATCCATAATTCAATGTACCTTTAAGATATCTAAATATCATCTTTACAATTGTAACATGTGCTTCTTTAGGACCTACTAAGAATTTGGCAGCTAAACATACTGCATGCATAATATCTGGTCTAGTAACAGTAAGATACAATAGTCTGCCAATCATAGATCTGTATTTTCTCTGATCAATCTTAGCAGATTCATCATCTTTGCTTAGTTTACATCCAGTTACCATAGGAGTATAAACTAGTTTGGAATCATCCATCCCAAACTTCTTCAATAACTCTTACATACTTAGATTGTGAAATGAATATCCCTTTATCAGTTTGATTCACTTGTAGACCAAGGAATAAATTCAATTCACCAATCATAGACATATAAAATTCTTTCTACATCTATTCAACAAACTTTTTACACATGCATTCATTTCCACCAAAAATTATATCATCAACATATACAACTACTATTAGCATTTTGTTGTATCTTGCACTTCAAAGTAAAGATTGATGTCAGCAGAGCCTATGTTGAATCCTTTCTTTGTCAGGTATATGTCCAATCTTGCATACCAAGCTCTGGGAGCTTGCTTCAGTCCATACAACACTTTCTTCAACTTACAAACCATGTCTATTTTGTCAGAGAGCTGAAACCCTTCAGGTTGTTCTATGTACACTTCTTCCTCCAATTCACCATTTAGAAATGTTGACTTAACATCCATCTAATAAACTTTGAAGTCCTTGTGGGTAGAAAATGCCAAAAACATCCTAATAGCTTCCATTCTAGCCATAGGGTAAAATGTTTCTTCAAAATATATACCTTAAACTTGTTAATATCCCTTGCATAGAAGTCTTTCCTTATTCCTTACAAATTCTCCACTTTCATTCAGCTTATTCTGGAACACCCATTTCAAGCCAATCACATTTTTATTCATAGGCCTAGGGACTAGTTCACATGTCTAATTCTTTTCTATGTATTGCAACTCTTCTTTCATATCTCTCATCCAGCTCTCATATTCACATGCTTCGCTTACAGATTTAAGTTCAATTTTAGAAAGTAGACACAAATTTACGTTAGCTACAACTTTGCTTCTTGTTTTCACTCCTTCACTCTTATTTCCAATTATGTATTCCTCTGGATGATTCTTTTGTACATACTTAGGAGTCTTAACAACAAGTTCCAGCTCATTCTCTTCTTCTTCCTTCTCCTTATTCTCCTCAAGTGCATGTCCACAAATAGGATCATTAGGTTCAACTTCACTTATCTCAATAGGTTTGTGTACATCAACTTTAACGTTAGCACTCTCAGAAATATTTCTTAATCTTTTATTAAAGCATCTATATGCTTTGCTAGTAGTAGAGTATCTAAGAAAGATTCTTTCATCACATCTAGCATCAAACTTTCCAAGATTTTCATAATATCTTTTAATATAACATCTACTTCCAAATACCTTGAAATACTTCATAGTAGAAGTCTTAGCAGTCTATAACTCAAAAGGATTCTTTGTGTTGTATCTAATATGAACTCTATTAAGAACATAAACAACAGTGTGTATCGCCTCTCTCCAGTACACATTTGGTACATTTGATTCTTTCATCATGGTTATAGCAGCTGCCTGTACTGTCTTATTTTTCCTTTCAACTACTCCATTCTATTGAGGGGTTCTCAGACTAGAAAATTGTCTTTTTATGCCATGTTGTTCACAGAATGCATTAAATTCACCAGAAGTGAATTCTCCACCTCTATCAAATCTCAAACACTTGATTTTCAAATTTACTTCATTTTCCACTCTTGCTTTGAATACCTTAAACCTATCCAGAGCCCGAGTCTTTTCTCTAAGAAAAGAAACCCATGTCATTCAAGTATAATCATCAATAAGTAACATGAAATAGCTATCACTGTTTAGGCTTCTAGTTCTAGTCGAACCACAAAGATTAGTATGAACTAACTCCAATATTCTAGTAGCAGAGTTCTCTTTTCCCTTAAAGTTGCATCTTGTCTATTTCCCCAATTGATAACTTCTACAAATAGCATTAGCAGGTCTTGTGATTCTGGGCAGCCCTCGAACAATCTCCTTTGAACTGATTTTGACTAGGTTATCAAAATTTACATGTCCCATTTTCCAGTGCCATAACCAACTTTCATTGATTTGAGGTACAAGGCATTGACCATCAACTCCCTTAAGCTAATAGATGTTTCCATGAGTTCTTCCAACAGCAACCATATCTCCATTTTTGGATCCTTTTCTGATTTCACAGGTATTATTTTGAAACACAAGAGTAAAACCATTGCTACACATCTAACCAACACTTAGAACGTTATGCCTCAAACTCTTCACATAATATACATCATTAGTACTGTGCAGTCTATCAAAAATAATTGAACTTTCCCACAAATCTTAGCTCCTGAATCATCACCACACATAACTAAACCACCATCATATTTCTCAAGTTCAGTGAACTTACTCTTATCTCCGGTCATGTGATTACAACATCCACTATCAATTACCCAGTAGTCTTCATCATGTCTTGCATGAAAATCAGTAACCAAAGTACCTTCCATCCTATTCATCTTATTCTCCAGAGTCTTCTTGCTTACACATTTTCCAGGGTTAGTGGATACAGATTTACTTTCCAAAGCTAAGAATAATCATTCACTATCATCAGCCTCATTCTTAGATTCATCATCAGAAATTCCTACTTCTTCTTTAACATAGTATGGCTTCTTATATTTCTTATCCTTTCTATCCTTATCCTTATAATCCTTTTTCTTCTTATGTACAACTCTATTCGGACATCTTGAATCATAATGACCAATATTACCACAACTGAAACATTTAAATAGAAACATACCATTATACTTTCTAGTGCCTTTCTTTAACTTCTTGGTGAAGTTTCCTTCCAACTCATCATTACCATCACTATCTGGTTCATCTTTAATCTTCATTGCCTTAAATGTCTTTTTTGTCTTTTCTTCTATCTTGTCTTCTTTCCAGAACTTTCTTATCTCAAATGCTTGCAAGGTTCCGAACAACTATTCTAAAGTGTACTTCTTAGGATCATACATTTCTTCAATAACTCAGATCTTATCATTGTATAAATCCGATAGGGTGATCAGGATCTTCTCAATTATATCTTCATCTAATATTTTTCCTCCTTGATTTTTAACTTCATTTACAGTCAATTCAACCCTCTGAAAGAAGCTTATAAATTCTTCACCTTCTTCCATTTTCAAATTTACAAATCTGTGCTTTGTTGCTAGCTTCTTTGTCAATTTCTCTCTTTCATTTCCTTCATACATGTCTTCGAACTTCTTCCAGACTTCATATGCAATATCCAAAGAAATAACTTTAGCTCACTCATTTTTTAGATAAGCCATTGCAAATAGCATACTTTTCCTTCTCATTTTCTTCATAAGAAGAAATCTCATCTATAGTAGTAAGACCACCATACAGGGGTGTATACTTTGTCTCAATAGCCTTCCAGGTCTTGAAACCAAAAGAGATAATATATCCTTTCATCTATCCCTTCCAATCATTGTAGCCGATTCCATCAAACATAGGAATCACCAACTTATGCACCACCGGATCTTCCTTAAGAGGTTAAACTCTACACCAAGGAACCAAGGCCCTGATACCAATTGTTAAATAGGTGTAGGAAAACTGAGAGGGGGGTGAGTCAATTGTCACAAAATTCAAACTTAAGACTTCAATACTTATCAATTCCACAACTACACTCTTTTTTTATTAACTAAGAGCGTGAAAAACAAATAACAGAAGGTAAATCAACACAATGAACACCAAATTTTTACGTGGAAAACCCAATAAGGGAAAAACAACAGTGAGGGTTAACTTACAATATAAAGAGATTATAAAACTAAATACATAGGCTCACTACCTAGAAGAGGACTCACTATCCAAGTATAAAGGCTCACTACCTACAGAAAGGACTCACTGTCCAATAGGGAGGCTTACTCCCTACAGATAAAAAAGAGAACAATAGATCTGCCACAACAATTAATACACATCCTCAGCTTTGAATAAGGATTGCAAAAACCTTTAGCTCACTGCCTTCAACAATCCAACACAATAAAGAACTATTGTCTCAACTCACTCACACACACACTTCTGCTCTTATGATTTGTGGCTCACTTTCGTCACTTTGCATCACACTGTCATGCAATTTTTCACAATTCAACTTGCTTTTATACCATCTTTAACCTTAGAAACTTTCTCTAAGGTTGGCCACAAATACCTTATTTCATAAATTCAAATTAGGTCAACAACTCAACATTCCTGCGATGGAAAGGAATGAGAGTGGACCAATAAAAAAAAAGTTCAAGATCAAAATCTCAAATCAACCACACGCTTCCTTAATTAAATTTTATTCTTTGAATGAAATCTAAACACCAGGTCAGCTAGACCTAATGAAAATACAAATGAATATTGATGCACATGCTTCCCAAAAAGAAGATGACAACCGGACTCCACAACATGCTTCATTGTGCATGAGAATACATCTTAGATTTCTTTAGATACATCCATAGAAAATGCAATATGCTTCAAACTCTAAACACCTTTCACCAATCCATCCAGATTGTGCAAACTCATACTAAAACATTGAAACATGAATTCTAGATGACCAAACTTCAAAATTCTTTTCCAAAACCTAGAGAACACTATCTCAAGACATATCCCAGATCCACAAGATCTGAAACAAAATAGCAAAGGACTGTAGAGCTAAAACATTTCTCTCAGTCCATAGAAGATCAACTCTGCCAGAACAATTCACACACTGGTGAACGTAACTTTCATTTACTATCAAACTAGAAGCTAAAACACACGTGATATCACCACAAGATCACCATTATCAAATCTTCAGATCCTCTCAAGCATACGATCAACACATGAGAAATGTGGAGCACATACCGAAACACATTCTAAACACATTCATCTCTCTGAATTCTCTTCTTTATTAATTTTCTCAAAAGCACTTGGAAACTCATCAACACAGGACATCTGCAATGACATAAAGATAGCTCCATGTACTCACAACATCTCACCACCATGTTAACTATACATGTACAATCTGCAACATACTGAATTGTGTTGACATCAATGATAACATTAATGACAACACAACCAAACTAGCTCACACTTGCAACATGAATGAGTTAAGAGATTGTGAAATAGGGCTTAGAATGTTGTATTTATAGTAAATTCACCTTTTTTACCCATTAATTGGATCCCTAAGCCCGACATGAAGAAAAATAAAACATAAATTCAAAGATTTCCTACTCAAAAGTCAAAAATGACCCAAATGGGACTCATTCACCACCTTGGGCCAATTAATACCACCTGGTAGGGACTCATTCACCTCAAATGGCGAATTAGTCCCATAGGGGTCCATTTGCTAGTTGGGTTGTTAGGAAGTAAGGAAATAAGGTTTATATCTTGACTTTGTCAATTATTTGATCAATTTATACCTCAGGATGCACAATATGGGGCAATGCGGGATTATTAATGATGATGTAAAGGTCAATTAGGGCTTGGGACACAAAATTCAATGTGAAAGTGTGATTAAATGCACTTTACAACACTAAAATGAGGTCCACTTAGCCTAGGAAGGCACAATATCCAATGTGAATGTGTAAGACACATTAAAACACTAGATTAACATTAAGTTCATTTTACAAGCCTTCTAAATTGATGTGAAGATGCAATTAAATACATTTTATAATGTTGAATTAATGGAAAATGGGTTCATTAAGTCTAGAAAAGTGTGAAAGTCTTTTACAACACTTTACAACACCTTTACAAGAAATCGTTAAATGCATTGGAAGGGGCCCAAGACCTAGTGTGGATGTGAAAAATGCCTCACAACACTAAATCAAGGCCTCCTTAAGTCCAATTTATCATCAAATATTCCCAAATCAAGCAAGTTGCCTATTTTCTATGATACATTTAGCCCCCACTTTAGTGAGAGGATGAACTTGCTTCAAGCTCACACTAAAGTAGACATTCAAGAGAGGTCCAATCGTACCAATGTGGATGGTCTAGGATAACAAATATTGAGAAGGTGGTCAAGCCCCCGAGATCCAAGATCCTAAGTCAAACCAACATACGAACAAGAGGACACGCACAAGGGTGAATGATATGCAGCAAAACAAGATACATGATCATGCAATGACAAGAACTAGAAAGAAGAGAAAAGAGAAAATGAGGTGGATCAAGCTTTGACTATTTTTCCAACACATTGTGGATCAGATCTAGGCTATTTTTCCAAAAAGAAAATGCATACTCACTCTAGGGAAATGGAACTCTTGGTTGTCTACCAGGTGAGAAGGCCCAAAAGATGAGAAACATACACTCGGCTAGTATGTACTCACAAACACATAGGTGGCTATGGGGAAATTCGTGCCTCAAAATGGGCTTCCAACTCAACCATACCAAAGTTATACCTCCTGATAACTTTAATAAGGCACCACAAAGGAAAATGACTTTCGAGCTCTATGAAGTAAGAAAAAATTTGTATGCTTGACACTCATAGACATTGTTAATGTAAAATAGTGCAAGGACTCTTCAAAGGGATTTTTCTTAATTTGTGCAAGGTCTCATCTTAGGGAACATTGTTCTTAATATTTCCAAGAGAATGTGTCAAAAAAAGTATCACGCTCTTGGAGGGAATCAAACCCAATGACACCACCAAGAAACAGATGCATCACAAGAAGAAATAAATCACACAATGAAATGTGAGTGGTGATGTATGCCCCCACTTTAAAGGGGTTGTGAACACCAATACTATGAGAAATTTCTTTAAAGTAGAAGAAGAGGACATGAGAGCTTATTCAGAAAGCCCTATGCCAAGTCATATGTTTCTGATAAACGATGTCATGAAAAGGTAGTAGGTCACATGCAAGCCAACTTAAGGCATGTCGTCCACATCCCAAGCTTGCTCCTATATTTTCATGAAAAGTTAATGACTAGCCAAAGGAGGCAACGACATATGCCATACGAGGACAAGGCTACTTAACCCCATGCCCCCACTTAGTGCAGGACAAGGGTGAGTCAAAATGATGAATGAAATGTATGCTAGAGTGAAAATCGATATCAATTAGAGGAATTAGGTTCCCCCACATAAGGAAGAATACCAAACTCCTTAAAATTTTGGATTTTACTACTCAAATCCCTACATTCATTAGTGGAATGACCATAAACTCTATGATAGGCACATAATGAAGTTGTGTAATTAAATTTCTTTCAAGTTCTTGGAGGGAGAGAGATCAAGTGATCTTGGAGGAGTCTCAAAAAAATACCTTATTGATCAATGGGGGGAGATATTCCTATGGTTTGCTTCAAAGATACATCTTGCTTAGTATTAGATGTCATATCTAAGCAATATTTTGTAGATTGCAAGATTTTGTTCTCTCCTTTACATGAGGGTGTAAAATCTAACAAATTCAATTCATTAGTGTTTTGCAAGATGATATTGACTTTAAGTGAAGGTGTATTTGTTTGTTGAATGGATTGTAAAGGAAAACAATCAAGACCACTAGTGTCTATCAGTTTAGGATGCTTTATAGTTAAATTAGGCATAGAAGAATGGTGTGTGAGAGTGTTGATGGTGAGTGAAGGCTTGGTTATTTCTATCAAAGGAAAATAACCAAGACCATGAGTTGTTTTTTGCATGAAAAGATCTATAGGGTTGTGGATACCTTGTTCATTAGAACCACATCCTTTTCCACTATAGCCAAGTTGGCTCATAAGCTCATACCATTTTCCATAAATATTTTTCATTTCTTTTTAATCAATTGGTGGTTGGTGATAAGCATTGTCAAAGGAAGTTGTGTAGTTTTTTTCATTGTCTAAAGTGGTTGAGGTGGATGTTTTTGAAGAGTTGTCCACTTTTTCATTTCCCCTATGTAAATCATTGTGTATGATCTTGTACTCACCCATGAATTCATGTTCTAAATCCAATGAACCTCAATCATCTTCTAATAGCTTTGTTACTTGTTCAAGATGTTGTTGTTTGTCTTTTTGTTGTGCGGGTTCCACTTGTGTGGTTGGTGTTAATGTGTTCAAGGGGTTTTCTTTGTTTTTCTCAAGTTGCAAGACACTATAAGGCTCATGATCAACGTTGAGTGTGAACACTTTGTTTTTGTAACACTTTGTTTTTGTAGATGTATTTCATTTTTTTGATGAAGAGTGGAAGGCACACCATTCATTGCATGAATCCATGACCTACCTAGAAGAAGGTTATATGAAAGATCATGAGGCATAACCTGGATCAGTGTGTTTAATGTGACTTCTCCAACTGTAATAGGTAAAGTAATCACACCAAGCGGTGTCTTTTCTACATTGTAAAAGCCCTTAATAGATAAAGAATCAGGTTAAATTTTTTAGTGATCCACACAAATCCTATCCAAGAGGTTTATGCTACACACATTAAGAGTTGAGACATTGTCAACAAGGCTTCGCTTTATCCCTATCTGATTGTATTGAGCAATGATCATGAAAGCTTCATTTTCTTTTTACACTTCCAAAGGGGGGAGTTCACTTTGGTGAAAAATAATGTCAACATTTATTCCTTGGATCATGGCTACTATGTCAGTTGGTTGTGCATTAGAAGGGATAGGAACTTGTTGCAAGGCTACTTGGATCATGTTGTGATAGTGAGGGGATGCTTGAAAAATATCCCATAAAGATATCTTAGAAGGTGTATTTTTTAGTTGTTCAACAAGATTGTACTCTGTAATATGTGAATTTAATCAAGGATCTCTAGGAAAAATGGGATTTGGAAAAGGTAAGGGTGTTGGTGTGGGTTGTTGCAGTTGTAGATTATTTCTAGTGTTATATGGATGAGAAATGGTATTATAACTTGGTTGTTGTGACACATTATTCTAAGTTGGGTAATGAGGAGGTTTATGTGACAATGGGTAAAGTATGATTTTAGGTTGGTTTTGAGTTTTTTGTTTGTGTGAAGGGGGGTAAAGGATGAGTTGAGGTTGAATAATATTAACATCCCTTGGCAAATGAGAGTCTAACATGGGTTTTTCATTGACATGTAAGGGTATAACATTATTATTTGTAATGTTAGCCTTGTATTGTATCAGATATCCTCCCTAGAAGGAGAGGTTTTAGGAAAACCACAAATAACATGTTCATGAAATTTGAGGGTGGGTTCTTCTAAAAGGACTTCATCACGAGTAATGGAGTTATGAATGGTGGAATTTGTTTGATTAGAAGAAGACTGTATTTGATTGTCGAGCATTTCTAAGGTCTCATTCTCTTGTTCCATATTATCTACCCAACTAGGAGAGCTTGTAATATGTTCATCTAAGGTTGAAATTTGTAAAGTAGCTTCATCACAAGTGGGAGGGGCATCAAGAGAAGGACTATTATGATTTTCAAATAAATTATCCCAAATGGTAGGAATATTAGGGAAGGGAGGCACAATATTCTCATGATTTTGAATAGGTCTATCTTCTAACAACAACCTATCCTCTTTGCATCGAAGAGGGATATTAGGAGAAGAACAAGTTTGATTATCATGATTATGGAGACTAGGTAAGGTAATGTGTTGAAATGTGTCTATGATTTCATCTTCTCAGTGTGTTGTGTGATCATCTTGATTACTTAGTGTGATGTCCTCTTCTTTAGTAATGTTATGTCTAATAGGAGAGATAAGAGGAGAGAAACAACTCAATTTGTCAAAACTCTCATCAATTGGTTCTTCTAACACAATAATCTCTTCTTCACAAGTGGGAGAGAAAATAGGAGAATAAAAAATGTAAGTGTTATGATTATCCAAGGTTTATTTCACTAGACTAACCTCATCCACATAAGGAAAATTAGGACAAGGATTGATGATGAACAAAAAGAGAGGGGAAATGACCTCATATTTATATGCACGTAACAAAATTCTCTTACAACATGCAATAATATCTAAAAATAGAACATGAAAGATAATAACTATAGAACTTTGTAATGAAAACATGATAGAATGATTATTATACAAACTTGAAATGTAACTATGTTAAAGAAAATATGCAAAAGAAGAATGTAATTTTTTAGATTTTAAGGATGACATTGGATTGATTATGCTATGTGACAATATGAGAATGCAAACTTGAAATTTAAACCATGCATGAAATGAGCTAATTTAGGCTAGTTCTAATGCAATGCATGTTACAAAAACATATCCAGCTGATACAGTTAGGTAATGGCACCAAACAAAAGCTTAAAACTAGGGTTTTTAGTTTTGTAAAGGGTAGCTTCAGGGGTGAAAAGGGATTGATTCACCCAAGATGGTGAATGAGTCCCACTGAGTGATATTTTTAAAAAACTTAAATTTTTTTATGGATTTTGATGTTTTCTGGGGTGTAAAATGAAAAACTAAGATGAAAATACAAAATTTCAAAAAAATTAAATGAATTTAGATGCCACAAATGCAACCTAAATGCACTTTTCATGAATGAAAAATTTGAAACCTAGCATGCAAATTAATCCATGCAAACCCTAATGCAAGGTCAATCCAAAGCTAGATCTGTGATGAAGGACTCCAAATTAGAAAATAAAACTCTTTGCAAAGTGGGCTCACCAAAATGAACCATAGATTTTAGGTGTATGGAATGCTATGTCTCTTTTGCTCAATTAGGGTCTTTCACCTAAAGGAAAGAGATAGATCCCACACCAAAAATCTAGGTGTTTCACTCAAACTAAGGTATGTATGATGTATTTATGAATAAATGAAATGTTTTAGATGTATAAAAGTGATCAAATTGATTGATTATGTACGCAAAACTAATGAAATGTGAAGTGTTTGAAAACACAGTGACGTTTGCAAAAACACCTAAAAATGAATGCAAATTGCAATAGAAATGGACGAAACTGAAAGTGTGCACCTAAGATATTGATAGACTAGAAATGGCTTCTATAATTTTGTTGATCTTGATTTTTAGGCCTGGTAGGACTCATTTGCCATCCTAGGCTAATTAGTCCCAGTTCTATGAAACAGTTCTAAAACCCGTTTCGGACAAATGGGTACCCAAAAATGTAGAAAACCAAAATCAGGTCTGGTAGTGGGAATCATTCATCACTAATGGTGAATGATTCCACTTCTAAATTTTTGAATATTCAAAAGTGGAAACAAGAGCCTTCATTATGTACTTTGTGCTTCTCCATGTGTTTGGTTCTAAAATTGTCAAATTTGGGCTTGAAAGTGACTTTTTGTTGATATTTTGCCTTATCCAATGAAGAGGTGACTTGAACAACTTTACAACTTGATTTTTAATAACTTCCAAGCCTCCAAGATTCCTAAATCTAAAACACACAAGACAAGAGAGAAATGTTGAGTGTTAGGGCATGGGGGTTTGCCTTGGTGAAACCCCTTTTTAGGTAATTAAACCGAAATGAGAAAAGAATGTAAGGAAGCATGCAATAATGGAGTTATTACCTTTCCATGATGATTGATCTTGAAATTTTGTAGTAAAACATGAAGAATCTTCCCTTGAATGTCTTTGGAAACTATCTTGGTGACTTAGAATGTAAAAACACTAACTTGCTTGACTTGAAGGAGAGTATAGACATGATGAATTGATGATAAGAGATTTGTGAATGATTTAAGAGATTGTGAATTAGGGCTTAGAAGGTTGTATGTATAGGAAATTCACTTTATTTACCTATTAATTGGATCCCTAAGGTCGACATGAAGAAAAATAAAACTTAAATTCCAAAATTTCCTACTAAAAAGTCAAAAATGACCCAAATGGGACACATTCACCATAGATGGTGAATTAGTCCTAGAGGGGTCTATTTTCTAGTTGGGTTGTTAGGAATTAAGGAAATAAGGTTTATATGATGACTTTTTTGATTATTTGATCAATTTATACCTTGGGATGCACAATATGGGGCAATAGGGGCTTATTAATGATGATGTAAAGGTCAATTAGGGCTTAGGACATAGAATTCAATGTGAAAGTGTGATTAAATACACTTTACAACACTAAAATGAGGTCCACTTAGCCTAGGAAGGCACAATATCCAATTTGAATGTGTAAGACACATTACAACACTAGATTAACATTAACTTTATTTTAAAAGCTTTCTAAATTGATGTGAAGATGCAATTAAATACATTTTATAATGTTGAATTAAGGGAAAATGGGTTCATTAAGTCTAGAAAAGTGTGAGTCTTTTACAACACCTTTACAAGACATCGTTAAATGCATTTGAAAGGGCCCAACACCTAGTGTGGATGTGAAAAACACCTCACAACACTAAATCAAAGCCTCCTTAAGTCCAATTTATCATCAACTATTCCAAATCAAGCAAGTTTCCTTTTTTATATGGTACAATGCATCATGAAAACCAATTATTTCTTTGAAGGGAAGCTCCATGGAGATCCTAATCCTAGACTCAAGATGAAAGAGAAGTCATGCTATCTGATGGGTGACACCTTCAATATCTGCAGTAGTGGGAGATGGACTAAAATCTAGAAAAGTAGAAAAATCCTATTGATTTTCTTTGATCTTTGTTGCAATATACTCCACCATGGCCACTAAATCATTAGAGAGAAAAGGGGAGGGCAATCCCATTTGAGTCAAATAGGAGAATAGCATCCGTATATTGTTCATAGTCTGACTTAGTGTCACCAAGCAATTGCTATCCTGAAGGATGGTCACATGACAACGAATGAATTCCTTCACCTTCTTGGTAGCTGATCTTTGATCTTCAATCCCTGCATTCACCAAGTTTGCACTCACCACTGTGTACAACTTGTCTAGCAACTTCTCTACCTCTGGCACCTCTTCTGCAATGAACTATAGAATTTTCTCCATCATTCCATGCACCTCCCTGCTTAAACCTACCGCATCAGCCATGAAGTGGAGCGCTGGTTGAAGAGTCAAATAGAAAGACTTGACTCTGTCCCAGTAGGAGATATATAACTGTTGGGCTATTAAAAGGAGATCCAACTAAGAAGTAGGGGGTTGGGGAGGATTTTTCAAAAGAGCTATCTCCTCCTCCTTCGACCTAATGTCCTGCGTCAGCTCTTCAATTATCTTTTCTGTGGTGGAGAGTTGTTCCTACATCATTCTCAACTCGACAAGCAATACTTTCTCAACCTGGCCTCAAGTTATGGATTATTTTTCCAAAGAGAGATTTACTTCCTAGATATCATTTTTAAATTGTACCTATTGGTCCTAGAGCTCCTTATCCGTTTGTTACATTTCTTGATCCAATTGAGCTCATTGATCCCAAAGCTCTTCATTCTTTTGTTGCATTTTACTCTCTGCTTGAGTCAACCAGTCTTGTAACTCTTGAATTTTTGGTTGCAGCTCACTAACTAGGTTGGGATCTAGGGATTGGAAATTTTCAAGTTCCACCTAAAGCTTTTCCCTTTCTTCCTACACTTGTTGATACAAGCATTCAATTTTAGTATCCTTGGCCTTCTCCTTTTTTAGTAGGATCTCTAGCCTTTCCTTAACATTCTTGAGCTCCCCTTCCTTATTTTTTAGTTGGCAACTATGCTTGAGAAAGTCAATAGTCACCAGCCACTGAGTTTCCTCCATTAGCTCAACTTTTCCCTGTGGCCAAGTTGTGTGTAGATCAATTCCCATAGCATGGATTGTACAATCCTCAGGTTGCATCTCCCCTTGCAATTTGATGGTGTTGGGAGTCATGGTTGAAAATTGCAATGACCCCTACACCTCATTAAAAATGGCATGCACGTAGGGCTCAATAGGCTTCATTGCATCTTTTTCTTTCCTCTTCTGGACTTTGATAGCCCATGTTTCCTTAGTCCTATCACTTTTCACAATAAATTATGTTGGTGGCCTAATCAGCTTGCCAATGAAGGGCACACTAGGAGGAATGGAAAAATGGAATGAGATCATTTTGGTCTCAGATGATGTTTTCTTTAGCCAAGTGACGGTCAGCAGAGATAAAGGAGGAATATTATACCAGGGTTCAGCTTGGGAAGTGGTGGAAGAACTCAAAGGGAGTGGTGGAAGTAGCAAAGACACAAAGGATACCATCCAATGGGAAAGCTAATTTAGAGCCGACATGATGGTACCAAAATGGGTAGCAATTATGGGTTTGGATTGGGCTCCAACAAAAGATGGAGCCGACCACAGGCAAGTAAAAGCTACCTATCCAATTTGGGAGAATTGAGCAAAACTTCTCGCAGGTGTGGAAGTAGAGAAGGGAAGGCCAACACTTGAAGTAATGGGAGATGCAGAGGTAGTAGGGGGGACTAAATATTGTGAACTAAGAAGAGGTGGAGAGAAAGATACCTAAGCTGCAGAGGACTCTGATCCTTGGCTCGTTGCACATTCTTGCGAGCTTTCCTTCAGAGTTGCATCAGTGTGCAGCCTCTTCTCAGGTGGAAAATTATCTGCCTCTATGACCTTCTAAGATTTTTGGGCTTCCCTAGATCTCTTCTTATCCCATGAGTGTGGTAGGGAGGCCTCTGAATGTGATGCGATCACTTGCACACTCAATGGAGCTTTGCTAGGTTATTTCCCTACTTTTCTAGTTCTCTATACTTGGGCCTTTTTTGCCTCTTTTCTCTTTCTTATTGTCATTGCTTCCTCTAGGTCTACAGCCCCATCTCCACTTGCATCAGTATCATCATGTTCCTTGTTCTAGAGAGATTCAAATCTGTCATCCATGTCGGATTCATCGAAATGGGCATCAAGGCATCTGGTCTCTTGAAGATAAATCTATAATCATGCAATTTTATCATTACTCCACAAGTATTGCTTATCCAATTAATTTTGCAGGGTAGATCCAATTTTAAGCTTTTCATTTGGGCTTGGACAAATTAAAATAGAAGGATATCCATGGTGGCCTCCTATCATCAGTCGAAACATAGGCCAAGTCCACAAATAAATCATCCAATCTCCTAACTGTGAATTTTGTTGAGCTTCTGAATAGGACCGGGGCTATAAGTCACCTTAATGTTTAGACCCACTAATTCATTATCAAGATTATAATTGCATTTGGCACAAATTAATACTAGCCCTAGATGAGCCAACTTCACCTCTAGTATACCATGTGTTTGCTTGTTTACCATCATTACCATATCGAAGCTCAAAGGGAATTTGAGAAAACCTTTCTTATTTTTCCCTTTGAAAAACTTAATGTCAATAATCACCAGTTTCCAAAATACCTCAAGGGCCAACACCCTATTTGTGACACATACCGGGAGTTAGAATGGTTCCTTGGTAAAACCATGCAACCTAAAAAATGAGAAATCCTCGGTAAGGAACCAGTCGCAAGGAGGAATAAAATTCTACATCCACCCTATTTTCTCGACAGAAATTTGATAACCCTCATCATCCTTACTAAAATCTCACAAAATTAGAGTTAGGAAAGACTAAAAAATGCATAGTAATCATAAGTTGTAGAAAGGAAGGGATTCCACATATAAACCAACCTTTTGACCCCATTTTCATCAAACATAGTCAAACCCATACGGTCTCTAAAGAAGTCGGGGTTCTAGTGTAAAAACATGTGAGCAAGGAGAGAAGAAAACCCAAACTAATGTTGTGTGTTGTATTCCTTGAATTGGTTCAACATCTCCTAAACAATGACATCCGTGAAATCATACTGTAATATTTAAGAATGTTGTCATCTCAACTAAAAACCCAAACCCATTTGAAACTTGTGAACATCTGTGTCATTGTCCATGCCGCAAAAAAAATCCATCATAGAGAAAGTGTCTTACAAGTCTGAGTTGAAAGCATTGTGCACAACCAAAAAATATGGCGGCTTTGTTGCATCTTCCTTGGGCCTTTTTATTTCTTGATTATAAAAGTTCAAAGCATAATTTCTAGTCCTCTAGAGCTCTTCTAAGTTTGTTATAGAGAATCTCTCCATTCTTTTTTTTCCCCTTCTGGTAGGGATGCACAACATATTCCTAATAGCTTCCACACTGATAACTACCCTCAGTTTCTAACCTTCAATGGCATCAGTATTCGGGTTGAAATTTTTAGCGCACTTGTGAACTAGTTTCGGGTAGTTGTGCACAAAAGGAATCATATACTGTGGGAGATGGAAAAACCACAACTTGTATGCCAAAGACTCTTGTCTATCAGTATTTTTCATTCTCTCACAGGCTACTTCCCTAAGACTCTTAGGGTTAGTTCTAAGGACAGGGTCATGAATATTATCCCATTCCTCCACTATCAGGGCCTTGTCCCTATGGATAGCCTTCTCTACGGCTTGCCTGTGGGGCCACTTTGGCTTTCTAGGCATCTTAGGCGAAGCGTAAGAGATGCCATAAAAAATATTGGCCATTTGCATTGCTAATATGGCATCAAATAAGGTTTGAACCACCTCTCCTTGTGCTTCTATTTGAGTATTTTGGGCCATTTCAGGAATCTTCGGGCTTTTGCGACACTCAAACTTTTTGCAACTCACTTGCATTCTTTTCAACAAAGTGTGCACTCAAAAATCTTTGCAATTAACTGTGTACTCAAAAACTTTTCACAATTTTGTTCTTCTGCATGCAACACTTAGCTTTTTCTTGACTTGGAGTTGGAGATATTAGATTTTTCAAGCAATAAATTTTGCACTTATCGCCGACTCTTTCATTTATGTGAAATGAATTATTTACCTTTTGAAAAGACAACAATTCATAATGACGATTAGTCATTATGTCCTATGATGCCATCTCCTAGGAAATTGAGCCAATGAATAAAGGAATACAAAACCTTTCACATGCTTTTGCATTTAATAACTCAAAAAAAATGATAGGAAAAATGGCATAATGAGTACATAAAATATTATGAATTAATCTTGGAAACCAAAAAGCACTCACAACTTGACACATTAGCACCTAACTGTGCGGACTATCACTTGCGCCCGCCACCAGTTTGAGCTAATTAATTACTTCTTAACTTGCATGCAGCAATTCGTACACAACAAACACAACTTGGTGGAATTTTTCAGTTTGAACCCGGTTGGATTTTCGAGTTTTCTCTTGATCATCATCATGCTTATCGCATGAATGGTACCCTAGCTACATCTATAAATGTTGAGAATGGAGGTAATTATGTAGCTTAAAACTTGTAAAACTATGAGATTGTAGATCTAATTTAGTATTCTTTGTTAATAAATTATTTGTGTATGATTATCTATTTAGATCAATTTTACCAATTATAGAAAGAGACAGAAGATTGTAGAAGAATGAGACAAGAAGATAGAAGTGACACAACATATACGTGGAGAAACCCTTTCGGGAAAAAACTCCACCACCAAAATCAATAGTGCTTGTATTATTTAACCTTAGAACAAGATTACAATAATACTCTATCAATCCTTGATTGATATGCTTCTTTCACCTTCAACTATTCTTCTTCACAACCTGCAATAAACTCTGATAAAACTCTCTTCAACTTGTTGCAATTAATAGACAATAATGAGCATTGAAAACTCCAAAGAATTGTCAATTACAAGAGCTTGAAGCTCCTCTCAAAAACCTATGCATGTTTTGTGCAAGTAGAGTTCCATCATGTAACATGAAGTCAAAACCAATGTCTCCTCAATTTAGGTGCTCTTCTTGGGTATCCCTACATGTTCCTATCATTTAGGAATAATTACAAATATCAATTTACATGTTCATTTCATTTCAATTTAATCTCTTTCTAATCCTAGTGTTGGGGAACACTTTCCAAGGACTTATGAGATACATGAAATATGTTTAGGATTTCAATTAAATGACATCCTATTCCCAACATTCTCCCACTTTACATTATACATTGCAATTATTTTAAACAAGGAATCATTATTATAAATCAAGTACAAGACTCAAGGCCAATGGCTTTCCTACACCAAGAGAACTTATGTATAATAACTAGTTTGATAAGATAATCTTCAGCATTGATCAAAGTGCCAACTTTCTCAATCAATACCCTCCCACTCTCATCCATTTCTTGCACAAAGTGATACTAAACATAAAAATTCTTAGTACGAGCATGATACATAGGATTTTTGGCTAAACAAATAGCACTCTAAATATCACATTCAACTTTAATTTGCTTGCAGTTAAAACCAATACCTTTCCTAGGTCTTTGTAACCAAACTACCTCTTTAGAGGCATGTGTAGTAGCCATGTACTCTACTTCTATAGTGGAAAAAGCAATTGTGGTCTGCCTCTTACTCATCCAACTAACCGCAGCCCCAAAAAAAGTAAATACATAGCCACTTGTCGACCTCCGACTGTCTAGGTCTCCTACCCAATCTAAATCAACAAAACCCTGCATGTCTAATGATTTGTGCATAATATCAATATCATTAGCACCATGATAAACCAAAAAATAATTAGAAGCATGTCATAAATATATAAACACCCTCTTAACATAAGTCCAATGTTCTTTACCAGGGTTAGACATAAACCTACTTAGAAATCCCACTGCTTGGGCTATATCTAGTCTCGTACATACCATTGCATACATTAAACTACCAACTGCACTAGCATATAGAATTTTAGGCATTTCCTCAAAATCAAAATCATATTTAGGACTCATTTCTAAACTAAAATTTGTGCCAACTAGTAAAGGAATATTAATTTGTATACTTTCCATGTTAAACCATTTCAAAATAGTATCAACATATTTGCTTTTACTTAAGCAAAACTTTCTATTACCTCCATCTCTATTGATCTCCATACCAAGGATAAAGTTTATAACACCTAGACTTTTCATCTCAAATGTATTAGAGAGTTGTGCTTTCAATTCTTTGATCATTACCTTGTTGTTACCAATAAATAACATGTCATCAACATACAAGATAATAATTAAAAGTTGATCATCAATAATTTTTTATGTAAACACAATGATCTTCCTCACTCCTAACATAACCAGTTTTCGATGAAAAAGCAACAAACTTCTGGTACATCATTCTTGGTGATTTTTTCAATCCATATAAAGATATCTTTAACCTGCAAACCAATTCTTCTTTTCCTTTTACAACAAAACCATCAGGTTGCCTCATTTAAATCTCCTCATCAAGATTCCCATGCAAAAAAGTAGTTTTCAAATCCATTTTCTCTATCTCAAAATCATAAGTAGAAGCAATAGATAAAAGGAATCTAATAGAAGTTAATTTAGCAATAGGAGAGAAGATTTCTTTAAAGTCAACTCCCTTTCTCAGGGAGTAGCCCTTGGCTACTAATCTAGCCTTGTACCTTTCAAGATTACCATCTGCTCCAATTTTCTTTTTAAAGATCCATTTACAACCAATGGCCTTTCTTCCTTTAGGATAACTCTCAAGATCCCATGTGTCACAAGTATCCAAGGATTCCACTTCCTCATGCATAGCTTGTGACCAAAGCTTGTTCTCATCTGAAGATAAAGCTTCCCTCTAAGATCTAGGTTCATCATTAGTACTCATCAAAGCAAATATACAACATAAATTAGGTGGACTACACCTATCAATGGGATTTTGTTGTCTTGTGGATCTTCTCAAATGGGGTTGTTCTTGTTCCTCAATATGGTCATCATGAGCATCTATCTCAGAAGAACTTTGTGAACTATCCTCATCCAATCCATCCAACTGTTCTTCAACATGTGCATCTTCGTGCTTCTCAATATTTATCTCAAAATGCATTGTTCAAGAAGTATCCTTCTCCTTTGGTTGTTCTTCTCCTAAATAAGCTCTAAATTCCCTAAAAATCACATCTCTGGATAAAAAAAATTCGGGTTAGAGGATTCCAAAGCTTGTAACCTTTTACATTTTCACCATAACCTATGAATATGTATTTATGTACTTTTGGATCAAACTTAGATCAGGTTTTTTTTAGGCACATGAACAAAATCCTCACAACCAAAGATCCTTAAATGTGCAACACTAGGTTTCCTACCTAACCATATTTCATAAGGAGTTTTATCTTCAATAGATGAACTAGGAGATCTATTGATTAAATAACAAGAAGTACTTATAGCCTCGGCCCAAAGGCACCAATCTAGCTTATCACTACTTAACATACTCCTCGCTCTTTCCATTAAGGTTCGGTTCATCCGTTCTGCTACTCCATTTTGTTGAGGTGTAAATGGAGTAGTTTTCTATCTCACAATTCTTGTGTGCTTACAATAATCATCAAATTCCTTAGAACAATATTCATGACCATTATCTGATCTCAACAATTGCATGCTTATGATCTGATTGTTTCTCAACCAAAGCCTTAAATTCTTTAAACTTATTAAACACATCAGATTTGTAATGCATAAAATAGATCCAAGTGTATCTTGAGACATCATCAATAAATGTCACATGATATCTATATTTTCCAATAGATTCAATATCCACAAGGTCCATTACATCTAAATGAATAATCTCTAATAATATTTTAGCTTTATTTGCTCCACTAGGAAATGAAGATCTAGATTGCTTTCCAAACACACAATGCTCACAAAAATAGTTTTTTCCAATATTATAATTAGGAACACTATCAACCAATTTCTTATTAAGAATGGTCCTAAGACCTTTTTCACCAATGTGGCCCAATCTATGGTGCCACAACATACATGTATTTTCACCTTCAGTTACAATGGTTGATTTATTCAAATTGGAGGTATTAAGCTTAAATAAAGTCCCAATCTGAGATCCTTTAGCAACCACCATATTCCCTTTCACCAATATACAACCACCTTTGTCAAATGTCACATGCATTCCAGAGTCATTGAACTTAGATACAAAAAGTAGATTTCTAGAAGTCCTGGAATATGTAAAACATCATTAAGGGTCTTAACCCTACCATCATTGAAACACAACTTTACCTCTCCTTTTCCCACAACCTTTGTTGTGCTATTAACTCCAAAGAATACATTGCCTCCATCATATGTAATATTCTTAATGAACCACTCCTTGTTACGAGTCATATGATAGGAGCAACTTGAATCAATAAGCCAAGAGTTATCAACAATAGTATTAGATGAAATGACCAATGCATCATTATTGTCATATGAGGATTTCTCTATAGAAGCATCAGAACTCTTTTTCTTTCTCTTACAATACTTCTTTACATGTCTAGGTTTTCCCACAATTCCAACACTTTACCTTACTCTTACTAGGGGTTTTAGACCATCCTTTGGACTTACTCTTTCCTTTCTTGTCTACCTTAGATTCCTTTTCCTTAGGCCAACTTCTTACAAATAAGGCATCTTGGGATCCCATTTTAGACTTCCTCCTCATCTCCTCTGATAGGAGAGTGGGAATTATATTGTCCATCTTAGGATCTACACCACTACCACTAATAGTGACAATTAGATTTTCCTGAGATTCTGGTAAAGAACAAAGTAACACAATGCATTTATCTTCATCTTCTAGCTTTACATATACAAATGCTAACTAACTTAGAATCAAATTAAAATAATTTAAATGATGTGCAATAGAATCACCATCTTTCATCTTTAAATAATACAACTGTCTTTTCAAATACAACTTATTAGTAAGACTTTTGGTTTGATAAATATCACCTATCCTCTTCCACAGTTTATATGAAATAGTTTCATCTGAAACATTCAAGAGACAACATCAGCAAGACATAATCTTATGGTCCCTCTTTCGTTCTTATCAAGCTTAGCCCAATCCTCATCTGACATCATTGTAGGTGACTTTGTCTCATTACAAACAGCTAACCATTGATCTCTCTCTTCAAGGAGATCCTCCATTTTTAGTTTCCACATCTCATAACTAGATACATTCAACCTTTCAATATCTATATGAGAATTAGAAATCATTGTAACACACTTCTTTTACAAAATCAGCAATAACACAATACTAAAAGCTCCCAATACAGCCAAAAAACCTTCAAACTTTTAAGAGAAAAGTGTCCCAAACTCTACATAACTATTAGATCTGATACCACTTGTTGAAAATGGAGGTAATTATGTAGCTTAAAACTTGTAAAACTATGATATTTTAGATCTAATTAAGTGTCTTTCTTAACAAATTCTTTATGTATTATTATTTGTTTAGATCAATTTTACCAATTGTAGAAAGAGACAGAAGATTGTAGAGGAATGAGAAAAGAAGATAGAAGTGACGCAGTATATATGTGGAGAAACCCTTTTGAGAAAAAACTCCTCCACTAGAATCAATAGTTCTTGTATTATTTAACCTTAGAACAAGATTACAATAATATTGTATCAATCCTTGATTGATATGCTTCTTTTTCCTTCAATAATTCTTCTTCACAACCTGCAATAAACTCTGATAAAACTATCAACTTGCTGCAATTAATATACAATAATGAGCATTAAAAACTCCAAAGAATTCTCAATTACAAGAGCTTGAAGCTCCTCTCAAAAACCTATGCCTATTTTGTGCAAGTAGAGTTCCATCATGAACATGAAGTCAAAACCAATGTCTCCTCAATTTAGGCACCCCAAACTGAACTCTTAACTGATCATTGGTCAAGAAAATATCTTCCAAGCTTCTCCTCAAAGTTGGCGCCCAAGAATGGGCCCACTTAACTCAGCCTTGTAAATATCTTCTCATGCAAAAGGTGTTTAACTTCAAGATTCCAACTTGGGCGTCCAAGGTGGGTCCAAGTCAATCTTTGTTAACTAAACTATATCTCTCCATCAATTCATGCAAACATGATGTATGATTGATCATCCCCACTTAACTGAATGTATCACATGTTATCTATCATAAAACTCAAGTCATTAGCATGCAATTGAAGTCAACTGAAGTCAACTAACATGCAACTCAAACTAACTACATGCAACTGAAGATAACTGAACCATAACTGAACTGAACTCCACTCATGTAAATAGGAATCCCTAACTTGTAGGATCTTTACATGCACTACTGAAGTGTTATCTATCCTCCAAAAAGTTAACTTAAGCAAGGTAGGTTCAACCTTCCATGTGAGCACCCCATGTTCTCTTATTTTGTAGGAGCTCTTCTTGGTTATCCCCACATGTTCCTATCATTTAGGAATAATTACAAATGTCAATTTACATGTTAATTTCATTTGAATTTAATCTCTTTCTAATCCTAGTGTTGGGGAACACTTTCCAAGGACTTAGGAGATACATAAAATATGTTTAGGATTGCAATTAAATGGCATCCTATTGCACAATGAATACTCCTATTAGGCTAACCAACAATAGGTCTCAGGAAACTTTTCTAGGAGAGGTTTCTAGTAGGCATCTAAAGTGTATGACCAAGAAAAAGCATTCTCTGGCAATAATTGCAATGAAATGGGTGTTGGGGAGGGATTGTATAGAGTACAAGGACAAATATAGAGTAAATAATGGCATTTTATCTCATTTTGTTGCCTCTATGCTTGACATTCAAGTACCCAAGTAGATGATACTACAACTCACCATGGAAATCTTCCCAAAGTGCTATCTCAGAGGCCTTGGTGAAGCTGTGATGAATGTGGTTTGTGGTCTCGGTCTTCCCACAACAAGTGATCTCCACCGACACATTGAAGAGGATGCAATGGTGCCCTAGGTTCCATTCTTGAAAGTATTTTTCATTATGACAATTGGAGAACACTTCCAAAGGGTTTCTCGTGCTTGCCACTTCCTACTAAGATTCTATAATGTAGCAATTTTCTAGGATGTGGAACGGTACACCGACTTCAAAAACTTGAAGTTTCTTCCTTCGCTTGTTGTTGTTGTCGTTGATGCTCCTACTACTGTTCATGTTGCACCTGTTGTTGCTCCAGATGTTCTTGATGTAGTTGTTCCTGATGCTACTGATGTTGATGCCACCTGAGTTTAAGAATGAATTTTTTCACCTTTTTTTTGTATATATTCCTTGGAAGGCTTTTAATACACATATGTGAAAAGCCGCTTAGTATATATATATTCGAAAAGTATGGCCTGAGAGCCATTTTGCATTGTAATATTTCAAAGTATATATTGTTGTATAATGAATATAAAGCTATTTCTGTCAATTTTCTATCTCTTTTACTCCTCTCTACTTCTTGTATTATGGGTTTCATTTAAAAAAGACAAGGCCAAACAAAACATAAAGAATATTTACATAATTACATATTTACACTGATAAAATGATAATGAAGCTAATTAAATAATTTTAGGTTAGTTCGGTTGACTAGAATTCCTGGTGCTTCCTTTTCTATATTTTCTAATTCAAATGCATTATGGTGCTTGCATTGAATAATGCAAAAAGGTCCTTCCCACAGACTATCAAATTTTTTGTGTTGGCCAGGCTTCACAGCTCTTTCATTGAACTTAAGCACTAAGTCTCTGTATTTAAGACCTCGGTCAGAGTTTTTCTTGTCAAACCATTTTTTAAACACCTGTTGGTGGTTACACATGGACATCAGGGATTTTCCTCTTTTCTCTTACACCTCCAATAATTCAGCCATCCGAACCTCGATGGCCCCATTTTGTTCAACTTCCAGAGACTTGAGCAACTCCAGTATGGGAATTTTGAGAGACATAGGCAATAGTGATTCCTTCCCATTTACCAGCTCATACAGAGAAGTCTTTAAGACTTTCTTGGGGGTTATTTAGTCTACCTAGAGCACTACTTTGAGGTTCTGATGCCACTCCCTTTGATGCTCCAACCCGATTCTTTTAATGAGTTGGACTAAATTTTTATTAGTTGACTCAGCTGGACCATTTCTCTATGGGTAATAGTTCAAAGATGTCTTTAGGAATATGTTGTTTTTAAGTGCGAATTGACATAACTTTGAACCCAGGAAGTCATTCACATTGTTGGAGATGATAGTCTTTGGTGGGCCAAACCTTGTTATCAGTTCCTCGAGGAAATTCACAATCTCCACCTTTGTTGCATTTTTCAAGGGCATGGCCTCAGTCCATTTGGTAAAGTAGTCCATAGTTGTGAAGATCCATTTATTTCTAGTAGTGGAAGTGGAATTAATCATCCCAATGAAATCCAATCCCCACTATGCAAAGCATTCTTCAATCATTATCGGATTTAGAGGCATTGCTAAGTTTTTTCTCCTTCCTGTAAAGAATTGGCATTCTTTGCAAGATTTAACCAGAGAGTATGAGTCAATGAAGAAGTACCTGGAACATATAATTTTTTGGGTGCTTTGCTAAGAACATCAAAAAATCAATTCTGAGGTGACACACAGTAGAAAAACACCATTGAAGTTCCTTTTGAAAAGGATTTCTTCAATGAGAACATATCTAATGTTCTACAATCTATAGAATCTTTTCTTCTAAGAAGGGAGGCCCATCGGATATTTCCCAGTCTACATGAATCTTATTATATCTGCCAACTAGTAGGCTTTAGACTCAGATTCCTTCATCAGAACTAGCTCAAGTTGTCCCTCAGCTGTTATTTTTTCATCATGTTCCAAATACTCGCACAATCCTCTTCCCCACACGATCTTTGTGGGCCTAACCTAAATGTCATATTCAAGGATTTTAGTAATCTAGTTGGCCCTTTTTTCTGTGATTTCTCCTTCCATAATGTATTAGTGCACACTAGAATGTGCGGCATATACAACCACCTTGTTTCAAGATATGAGGTGTCAGAACTTCTTGAGCCCCTTAACAATGGTGAATTCTTTCCTTTTGATGAAATTATAGTTCATCTCATAATCCTTCTGAAGGCTATTGTATGCTCTCCCTTTCCTTCATCATCCTTCTGGGTCAAAATAGTAGCATTGCTAAATTTTCTATTGAACACATATATTATCAAGTCCTTTGATAGTTTTAGGTTTACCAGAACATGAGCTAAAGAAATAGCATCTTTAACTTTCTCAAAGGCTTATCTAGCCTCTTTTTTCCATTTGAATAATTGATCCTCTTTTAACATCAGAGTGATAGGTCTAATTAAACTTGCAAAATCATAAATGAATTTGCTTATGAAATTTACCTTTCCCAGGAAGGACTAAACTCCCTTCTTGATGATAGGTAGGGGAAGTTCCCTAATTTCCCTCACCCACTCTGGATCGATTGTAATTCCATCTTTAGACACTACATGCTCCAATAATTTTCCTTGCAGCACTTTGAAAACACATTTTTTTGGGTTCAAGGATATCCTGAACTCCTAGAATTTTTCAAAAACCATTTCTAGATGATCAAAATAATAAGCTTTTGACTTAGAGAGCACCGTTAGATCATCCAAGTAGATTAGGATGATCTTATTGATCAATTCCCTAAAGGAAATGTCCATTGCTCACTGGAAGGTAGCTCCCACATTCGAGAGGCCGAAGGGAATTTTTTCATAGGCAAACATTTCCCATTTGGTAGTGAACGTTGTTTTTTGTCGGTCCTCCTCTTTTACCCAGATTTGGTTATAACCGAAAAAGTCATCCACCAGAGGAAACATTTATGAGCTGACAACTATTTGCAAGATTGTCTCCATGGAAGGAAAGGGGTAGTTTTCCTTCAGGGATGCTTTGTTTAGATCCCAGAAATCAACACATAGGAGGATGTATCCATTCTTCTTTTGGACAGGAACTAGGTTGGACACCCATGTGTTTTGCTTGATTAAGAAGACAATCTGGGAGTGAATTAGCTTTTTCAACTCTTGCGCCATTAATACCTCAATCTTTGGATTCACTTACCTCTACTTCTAGTGGATTGGTTTTGCTCCTTCCATCAGTTCTATGGTATGTTAGATGATTTTAGGATCATATCCCTTGAGGTCATCATATGACCAACTCACTAATCCTTCATATTTTTCACAAAAATGTATGAGCCTTTCTTTATCTTGATATGGGACATCCTTTTTGACCTTAAGTTTCCTTCCATCCTTGACCTAAAGATCTGCATAATTTCTTTTTTTCACTACAAATTTCCTCTTGTCATTCCTTGCATTGTCACAATCAAATAGATTTTTGAGAGTGACCAATCCTTTTGGAATCTTGTTAGACCTCAGCTAAATAATTTTCCCTTCATAAGATTTTGCAATTTTTGATTGGAGATGATTAGCAAATTCTCCTGAATGTTTAATGAATGAAGTGATGTATTCATCGCTTTCGAACACTTGCCATCTCTAGTCATTATCTAGGATTGTCAGTCAAACAATCACTCACCAGAGTGTACATTATCAATTAGTTCAAAAATAGGGTCAAATTGAGATCCTATTACCGCCATGTGATTCATAGCTACATTCTACTCTCTGGGAACTGTTTGGATATTAAAGGCTTCAAAGATCTCAATCAAGTCCTATACTCTATGTCTATAGGATCTCATGTGGACATTATTTGTTGCTGACACTCCTCAAACTTGATTGACTATTAGCTTGAATCTTCGAACACCATTATTTTTCTAACACCCATCCACTCTATAAGACTTAAACCTTGCACTAGGCCTTCATATTCAGCTTCGTTGTTCAAACAAGCAAACTAAAAGTGAAAATACCTGAGTGTATTTTCATTGGATGGGGATGTCAAACATATCCCAGCTCTTGCACCAACTTTACATCTTGCTCCATCAAAATTTAGAGTCCATAGCTTTGAGGCTTGACCACCCTCAGGTTCCTTCATGACCTTCAGAATCACTTGATCCTCATCATAGATGAAATAGGTTCCCAATTTGGTGGTATGGTAATTGCTGAAAGAATCATTGTCTATGAATTCACTCAAGAAGACCTCTTCTTCATCTGCCCAATCTCTGATCACCTTCTCATCCTCTAGTAACTCAGTATAATACATTTCCTCTTTGGTGATAGAAGTATGAGCAACCTCAAAATTGATCATGGCTTCATCTGCTACATGTTTTGAATGTAAGGGTTTAGACACTATCTTCATTTTAGCTCCATGCTTGGTCATAATAATCAAGTGTGACCAACCTAAGGAAATATATTGGCCTATCTTGGAAGTGAACTCCTATGATAAGCAAAGATCGAACATGGGAGGAATGTTAATGATCATGGTATCTTGTGGAATAGTGATAGTAGGGTAGGAGAATAGAGTCAAATGAAGGTTCTTAATGACACCTATGGTTTCAACCTTGTTCCCATCAAGCTACATAACGCCTCTATTTAAATTTTCATAGCTAATTCTTGAGGCTTTAGCTATCTGCTTGGGTATGACTGTGGTGCTAGTGCCAGAGTCAATCATAGAAATTTGCAACAACTTCTTACCCACAATAAGAGTTAGGAAAAAGGGTTTCAATTTTGGCTTACTTCTAACTTCAGTAGAGGCTTCCTATCCACTATTTGTGAGAAATTTGGCTTGAGGTAATGGATCAACAACCTTTCCCTTGGGTGGTTGCTTTGTTGGCTCCATGCTCGTACCTTCTAGTAGGGCCTTCTACAACAATGATTTCTACTCTGAAATAGCTAGGATATCCTGAAGAGATACATTAGTAGAGGATTTCTTCAATAGTTCCACCACATTGAATGGTGGTGGATTTGAAGATTTCTGCTCCCTAGATCTTGTTATAACAATCTCCTTGCGTGGTTGAGATTGCTGTGCAATTACGAAGGTACTAGGAGCTTGGTCAGGGACATTTTTAGGCTATTGAGCAACTGGTTTTCTCGTGAATCTCCTCTTTGAGTGAGTGCTATAATATTATTACAATTGTGGGGCCTTTGATGTGGATGCATCATTTGCAAACACCGCCTCTTGTTCCATCCATGTGAAGAGCGCGTGGTTGAGAGCTATATTTGTTTCTTGTTCAAGGGACATTCCTTGCATTTGCACTGTGAGTACCATGTTTTCCATTTGTGGAGAGGCATATACATAACCTCCTGAATTTGACACCATGCCTTGATTATGTTGTTCTGCCACTCTGTATTGTAGATTTTCACATGGACAATTTCGGAGTATATGTGCTTTGTTGTAGGGGAAGCACCAGGGGTTGATATCATCAGTGAGATTATTCTTCCCTGCCACCAGCTCTCAATTTAAACTTGGGTGAACATTTTGTAGAAAAGTAGGCACCAACACTATTCAATTATTTGTTTGATTCTACGGATTCGTGCGCAAGCCCCCTTGGAACTAGTTTTGTTGGTAAGAAGATCTTCTGTGTTGATAATTTTGGTAAGTTGGCTTTGGAGGCATAGACTAGTTCTGCATGATGGTATTTATTTCATTTGAGATTTTCTACAACAACTCCTTGACATTGCTCATCTCATCTTTTGAAGAGTTAGATGTAGAAACAGTGTTTTATGATGCACTCAGATATGTGTACATAGATTGGGGAGGAGTAGACGCACTGGTAGAAGCTATCTCCTAGGTGAGAATTGATAACTCTACAAATATAGGCATAGCGGGTCAAGGCAGTAGCTTTTCAACATTGATCAAATCATTCTTCGCCTTAACATCAACATTGTATGCATTCGGTAAGGTGTTTCCACCAAGGAATTGGATCATCACCAAAGTGTCGGCATTAAGAGATTTTAGATAGAACATGAATACCAAATCTGTAGGCAAACAGATTGTTGGTTAGATCCTTTGCCAAGTTGTGTGAAACCAGGCATTAAATTCAGTCATGGCCTCCTAAGGAGCCTGCTTTATGGTCGCTAGCTGCTAAAATAGTGAAGATTGATCTCCATTGTTTGAAAACCACTCATAAAAAGGATCTTCAAGCTGATCCCGAGTACTAATAGTATTGGCTCCCAAAGTGTGATACCAATCTAGTGCCCTTCCTTTGAAAGAGGTTGCGAGAAATCTCAATGCTACATTTTGATCAGTTACACCATGCACCAAACACATGTCTACCACATCTTGCAGATGTTCATATGATGTCTTCAAGCCTTCTCCGGTGAACTTTGGCACAAATTTTGAAGCAAAGGTTGGGATAGGATCCCAAATGGCGAGTGCTCCTAGTTCTATGAGAGGGCTTCCGATGAGCCATCCCACATAATTTCTATTAGCAATCAGCAACATGGTTGGTGCATGGGTCAAGATGTTTACTAGATGGGTTCTTGTTCGTAGTGTTACCAGCGATGGCACTAGTAGGCCAGGGTTGTTCCTTGTCTAGGATCTAGTAATAGGTCTATGGCTCATACACCCACTTTCAAATTTGATATATTAAAACAAGTCCCACTTGGTGTTCCAAAAAAAGAATTGTTGATGCCTAGAATTTGTAAGCAAATAGCCTTATGGGAAACTTAGTTAATGTGGGACCAATTGTGCTAAGCTGAGTAACCTCCAGGTTTTTTAAAGAAGTTGGCTCCTTCTGTATTTGGGGGTAATTGGATTGGGAAAAGGAAGTAGATGTATTAAAATATGATCTAATCTAAGGAAATGCACCAAGAGTTAAGTATGGGCAAGGTGAATTTTCCTTTCAGAAGGGATTTAAGGGCACGTTCAACAATCTACATGTCCAAAAATAACAGAAAGCATAGATAAAGAACCTAAGAAGTCTATCAAATAACATAAGATAACTCCATATACATTCACTGAAAAGAAGAGTTCAAGACATGGTCTAAATCAATAAATCTATATTTGAAATTATAGAAGTCTTGTAAATAGACTACTCAATACAATCACAACACAGTATAATGTCTTATCAATTAACTAAGAAACAAAGAGGCCGAACAAATTGGCACAGTCTGTGAGTCTTAATGCAATACAAACAATACAAAGGCCTATAGTCTTTTAATATTTTTTCAGTATATTCTTTGAACCCTTAATAAGAGAGTCGAAGTAACATATATAGATTATTCCCACCACTAGAGAGCCAGTAACCAAAAAGATTCCTAGGCATGAACAATGATGTCCATCACAATGATTTCCCAACGTCGTTGCAATAGAAATATTTTGAAACATAGAATATGGTTGCTTCCAAACAAGATGCGCTCCTCTGCAAATGATGACTATGGTCCCAGAGTGGGAGTAGTGAAATTCCCATGAAGACACATGTTTCCTACCCATAGAGTTGGTTAGGATATGTGGCACGATGTCAAGGCTTCATATTCATTCTTTCCTTCCTTGTGATCAAAATCCCCATGAAGAAGACATGTGGAGAAGTCTTTGTTTCAAGTGTTGACTGTGGGGTCCACCAAAAGGTTTCCTGTGAAATATTGTGACATGGCAGGCAAGCAAAGCTCAATAGAGAAGCAAGGGAGAGAGGGTTCCCAAAGGCTCGTTGTTTTGACACGTGGTGAAAGGGTGTAGGCACTTCAAAAGGGGCCCATAGATATTCAAATATATGAGGTGCAAACTGGGGCTGGGGCCAATGCAAAATTACCAATGACCACCCAAAGGGAGCTTTAAGGATTTTAATCCACAAGACCATTTTAAAAAATGCTTAGAATGATGCAAAATCGAGATTGGGACCCAAAAACCTAGGTGGGACTCATATGCCTAGGGTGGCATATGAGTCCTAGATCATTAAATCTATGCCACACAACCTAAAAACATCTGAATTATGATTGGATGTTTGATTATGTCAAGATTATCCTCAGAAAGATGCATTAATTAAGGCTTTTGGATGAAAAACAAGGCTAAGTAAGGCATAAAGAAGCCCAATTAATAATGAAAATCCTATAAAAGTGTGAAAGTGTGGCACAACACTTTACAACACCTTAAAATAAGGTACAATTAAGCTTATTTAGTTCACAAGGGTCCAAGACGTAATGTGAACGTGTTAAGCACATTACAACACTAAATCAAGGAAGCATTATTTTTCAATTTAACAAGGAGGGCCTAAACAAGCAAGGGAAAGTAAAGGGATACTTTTTTCATTGCCACAGTATGGAACATCTTGCTAAAAAGAAGGGAAGAAGCTATGAAAAAACATGAAAGGCTAAAAGATGAAGCTTTGGAAAGAGTTAATGCTCCATTATTAGAAGATGGAAAAGCCACATTGGTTATTGTATTTAGCAAGGAGCTGAGAACCAAACAAATGGTTACTACCCTTATGGGTAAGAACAAATATGACCTTAAAAGTATCCAAAAAGAATGCAATGATAAAGCTAAGGAGATTGTTGAGAAGTTACGATTGCTTCCAATAAAAGAAGAGGTAATGAATGTTGATACCAATGCTCTGGAACCCAATGAAAAATAAGAAGTGAATGCAGATGATGCTCAACATGAGCATGAGGTTAATGAAGAAGTTGCATTGGATAACACCCCTCCAAAAGTGGAGGATAAGACAAAAGAAAATGAAGTAACAATGGTCGAAGAAGGCATTGCAAAGGAATCTACTAATCTTTCTCTGATACAAAATGTTACTCCTCCTCCAACATAAAATTTTGAAGTTATTCCTCTAGTAAATATGGAAAACACTTCAAAGGAAGTGAATGCAAATAAAGATGATGATGAGGAAATGATTGAAGAAGAGAAAGGTGAAGATCAGGAAGAAAAGCATGAAGAAAAGGATAAGGATGCATCTGTAGATTTAGAAAAGAATGAAACTATTGACTTTAGAAAGGTTACAAATGAAAAGAGTAAGGCACTACAAAGTCTCTTGATGAATCTTTCAGCTCCTCCAATGATTCTTTATGAAATCTATTAAGTGTTCAACCTAGTTTCCAACCTATTGTGTCTTGTTAGTTGTTGTAATTTCCCATGCAAAAAGGAAATGTCGATTTGAACAAATCTCTCCTATCCACAAGCTTCAAATAGCAGACTTGTTTCATACATCTACAAGGAAAGAGATAATTGAAACTCATCAGAAGAGCAGAGAGCTAATTGATGAGATGGTTAAAGCATTTCAAGAGATCATACCAAGATCAAACATCGACACCACTTTATCTGGTATGGAAAAATTTAAGCTAATTATTGATTCCTTTGTCTTATGCATCCAGACTAAAGGAAGAGGCTGACAAAGAAGTAGAGAAGAGGTCAAGTGACAAAAGAATGATGGAGATAATAGAAAGTTGTGTTGTTGCACACAAGAATTTCTTAGAATTATTGAAGGATATTGAAGGTATTGTACATGAGGTGAAGGCACAACTCCAATATGGCATGAAGTTCCCTAGAGCCACACAAAACATAAAGAATGAAATGGACTCTACTGATTCATAGATTAATGCTACCTTCAATGCATATGACCCAACTGTTGACCTCATTGGTGTCTATAGTTTGGAGAGGTAAGGGATCTAGTAAATTCCAAATTACTACTAGGTTCTAAGGCACTTCTCAGCTTAGACAAGGAAAAAGGAATGAGTTTAGTACCTGGTTCATTGCAAGAAGGAGAAGAACTATTGTTGGAGTTTGAGACTTAGATCAGGTTGCTTGTAGAGACCAAACATGAATGGGAAGATGGTAGGCCTACCTAGGAAGATCAAGTGAAGAAATTGCAGGCATCAACCACCTCCTATTGACTCATTTTCTATATTTTTATGTATTTATTCTCATATTACTTGTATATATGCAGACAATAGAGTTGCATTTCAATATCTTTTTGAGATTTCTACCCTCATACATGACTCAGGGCGGGTCAATTCTTTTCATAACTATATATATGGCTACATCATTCAAGGGGAGCTCTAGTAATAAATTAGAACAGTGTATATAGGAACCATTTTCCCTTGATGTCAAATGAGGAGAGTATTGAGGAGATTTTTTGAAGGTTTTTGGAATATTTCCATCAATGACAAAGGGGGAGATTGTTAGAAGTTTGAGGATATTGTCATTGATGATGCTAGTTGGAAACATGAGCATGGAGAAAGTTCATAACGATGTAAAATAGTGTTGTCATTGATGTCAAAATTGTTGTGGATCACTTTGATCAATCCTAACATGTTTTTGAGGTATTGTGGAAATTTTTGCAAGAAGATTTGGTTCAAAAATATCAATTGTGTGGAAATCTAAGTGTTAGAACTGCTAGTTTAGTGTAACAATGTATCATTTTTTGGGCCCACACCACTCCACAAAGGAAGATCTTGCTCTGCAATTCTAACCTAATTTTTGTGGTTGTTAGATGCATCTAAATCCAACATTTCATTTGGTTTGGTAAATTATTTTGAGAGATATGAATAACAAAGTCCAGTTTGGCATTTCACAGTCATTTCTTCTACAATATGTTTGTGTGGGAGATTCCACACTCCTCTATGAATGAGTGTTTGGTGTTGCAGTGTTGAATCCAAGTTTTTAGATGTTAGTTGAGCTTGAATTCTAGTTGGTATCATGTTTTTAGGTCCATGTGTTGTGAATTGGATGAACAATTGAAGGATTTTTGTTTAGGTCCTATGGTGTGTCAACCTAACACATTTGATGAATATGTGAAGGGTTAATATGTGTTGAGCCTTTATGTGGGATCAATTTTAGGTCCATGACAACCCATCTTAAGGAGTTTTGAATTTTTAATTGTGGCACAAGTTAGGGAGAATATTTTTTGGGGAAAACAAGTTCAATTTTGTGTGCTACATCCAATTAGGTTGACCTAATTGATGTTACACTTGATGTGGATATATATGTTGGAGTTTTTTTGGTGTTTTGAGATATGATGTGATGAATGTGAGATACATGATTTGAATCTAATCAGAGAAATTTGAAGTTAAGTTGTGAATGTTGATATTATAATTGTGTGAATGAAGAGAAAGGCAAAGTGTTAATCCAAAATCAATGTGAAGATTTTTATTGTGCTTCATTGAAACTATATTGTTACATATTATAGATGCATTTGTAATAGTTCAAAATAGGTTGTGAGCCATCTTCTTTCTTCTATCTTTTTCTTTGTGGGCAGTGAGTCCACTTGGATAGTGATTCCACCTATAGTGAGCATTTATGTAATATACTATTACCGGTTATAATATATTGTGAGCTAACCCTCACCAAGGTTTTTCCCATTTTGGGTTTTCCACATAAAAATCCTATTTTTCATGTGTTATGTGATATTGTGGATTTTTCATGCTTTCTTTCCATATAACAGTTGAATAGTCTTTAGTAATTGGAGAACTAATGTTTGAATGGTTTAATAGAATATTGATTCACCTCCCTCTCACTATTCTGAGTGTTCAACACATAAAGTTGGCCCCATGATAATCTTCACCTCTTCAACATTAAAAAAATATAATTTTTTGATTAAGGTAAAATAGATTTTCAAGTGACCCAAAACCATTTAAAAGAATGTAGGCTTAATAAAATTCAAAGATAAGCATTTACAACTAAACATGTTTTATATAGACCTGGAGCCCAAATATCAAAAGTAGTCTTAACAAAAAACTAGGAATCACAACACACTTTAAATTTTAAAGGAATGATCAATTTGACAAAAGTGAATGAAAAAACCACTCGGTTGGAAGCTAGACAAGTATGTACCATAAAATGATGTGGATGGAATGACATCCCACATGCGGCCTTCCACAACCAACTTTCCACAATGTTTCAAAACTGTCATTTTCGATCTAACTTATTTAGGTGTGTGGATACTTGGATATTAAAGGCACTAAATTTTCAATACTTAAAGTTTTCACCCATTTCTTGATTTGTGGAAAACTCGTCTGTAGAAACAAGAGGTTTGCGGCTCAAAGTAATGCAAAAGTCGAAGGGTTTGGCGCTATTCGACAATATACTAGCATAGAATTTTTGCAAAGCCATAACACAACAAATTTGAGTTTTATCAATTCAAGAACATGGGAGAATGGGTAGGATGAGTGCCTAGACCTGATACTTGATGATCTTTCCCATTTTAAGAAATGCAAAAAATGTGATTGTGGAAGTTAGGGGGGTCCCGTGCCGGTCGACAACATACCTACACAAAATTTCTGTAAATCCATAACACTTATCAAGTTTAGTTTATCAATTCAATCACATGGAAGAATGGGTAGGATGAATTCCTAGACCTAATACTTGATGATTTTTTTCCATTTTAAGAAATGCAGAAAATGTGACTACGGAAGCCAGGGGGTCTAGTGTCAGTTGACGACATACCTGCACAATTTTTTTGCAAATCCATAACACTTAGAAAATTTGATTTTTATCAATTCAAGCACATGAGAGAATGGATATGACGAGTGCCTAGACCTAATACTTGATGATTTTTCCCATTTTAAGAAATGTGGAAAATGCAACTACAAAAGTCAGGGCGTCGGTTGATTGTATACCTGCACATAATTTCCACAAAGCCATAACACTTAGCAAATTTGAGTTTTATCAATTCAAGAACATGCGATAATGGGTATGATGAGTTCCTAGACATAATACTTGATGATTTTTCCTATTTTAATAAATGAAAAAAATGCGACTATAAAATTTGGGGGGTCTGACATCGATTGACGACATACCTACACAGAATTTCCACAAAGCCATAACACTTAGCAAATTTAGTTTTATCAATTTAAGCACATGAAAGAATGGGTAGGATGAGTTCCTAGACCTAATACTTGATATTTTTCCCATTTTAAGAAATGCGAAAAATGCGACTATAGAAGTTTTGACATCGGTCGATGAAATACCCACACAAAATTTCCACAAAAGGTTAAAACCTATTCTTTTAGTTTAAATTGACTTAGCATGCAGAGAAACCATTAGGAAAAATCCAAGGATAAATTATTATAAGTTAAATTCACTGGTGAATAATCACACAAATAAGGAAAATTACCATAAAACCCAAAATGCAAAACATAATGACTATCCAATGGGAAAACTCATGCAGACCTAGTAAGCACCAAAAATGACCAAACACAAAGTAGAATTGAGTAGCTAGAGAGGGAAAAGAAAAAAGAGGAGGTCCATGCTTTTAGTGAGGCCTGTGTGCAAAATGCACAAAAAATGGTGACTCTGGTGAGAAAATGCTCTAGAGCATTTTGATGACAATTAGGAATCATGAAAGAAGAATCTTTGGTTTCAAACTCCACATTAGACCAAACAAAATGAGATACCTGATCAAAGGATCAAAACCACTAGTCAATACAACCTTCTTGTTATTCCTTGCATAACCACCCGATTTTGTTTTTGGGTCAAAATGGGTCCCCCTGGTGTTTGTTTGTCCTTGGTGTTCTTGTTTTGATCTTAGGAGTTTTTCTTTTTCCTCCTAAGTCCTTGTTTCTTCTATTTTGCAAGCTCAAGTCGTGGGCCAAAATAGGACTCAGAACTTTGCAAAGTTTCAGGTCTAATTTGGTTATGATCCTAGCCCCATTTCTTGCCTTGTGGGATTCTTTGTTGTTTTGCTTGTCTTGGGCTCTTGGGTTTGTTTTATCCCTTGAGTTTTCTTTTTTTTCTTCCTCTTTTGTGTTTCATTTTGGTGGAAGTGGAATCAGAATAGAATCTAGACATAAAACTTTGCAAAGTTCCAAGTCCGGATTTGGTTCTGATCCCACTCCCATTTGTTTTCCTTGTGCTTTTTTCTTGTTTTGTGTCTCGTTCGGGATGGGTTTCGCTCTGGTCCCATTTCCCTTTGTTCTTTATTTTTCATTTTCCTTGTGTTTGTGTTCTTTCCCTTTTTTCGAGAGCGAGACAAGAGTCGAATCTAAACCTAGAACTTTGCAAAGTTCTAGGTCTAGATTTGGTTTTGATCTCGCCCCCGTTCCTTTGTTTACTTTTCCCTGGCGCGAGACTAAAGCCAGACTCATAATGGAATATGGAACATTGGTAAAGTCCTTGGATCTATCCTAACTTTACTTCTACTCCCACTTTACCTCTGATGTGCATGATGGTTGTGTACTCGCCTTCACTCTAATTTTGTGCCTAACCAACCTCATTAATTGCAGCCTCCTCACACGTGCGAAGTGGTTTTTTAAACCTTAATCGAGGTTATTTGGCTCACTAAAATTATCTAAAGCATATTAACGAGCCATATTCGAAACAACTTGAAGGGGAGCACGATTTGGTCATGGGAGAGATTTTTGTGAGTGGATTCCTATCAGTTTTTAACCTTTTCTGGTTGCGTTCTTAGGTAGGTGGGGTTTCTTCCATTCTCTTTTTAGTGTTTTCCTGTTTTGGTTCTCAGTTTTTTCTTCGCACATTCGCGGGAATTTTCCTGTGGATCTTCATGTGGTTTCATTCGTGTTTTTTTTTGTTTTTGTTTTCTTTGGGTTTTTCTTCCGTTTTTCTATTTTTGTTTTTCTTCCCCTCATTTGTTTTCATCGATCTGTTATCATTTTCTTTTTTCTTGGTGGCGGTTCCATTCCATCGTTCCCTAGTTTCAATTAGGGCTTCATTTTGAAGGATTCTAGATGCTTGAAGTTGTTTTAAATCTTTCTCTAGACCCTTCTGATCTTACATCTTTGTCGGTCTTGCAAATTTGATTATGGGATTTTGATGCACTAGTTTTCATTTAGGTCAACTAGCCGTACAAACTAGGGTTTTTATGACACCCTTTTACATATATACCTTAACTCGCTCGATCTTGGTCCCATTTTTCTGGGTGGGGTCAAGCTTAAATTTTTCCTCCCCACACCTTGTTTTAACCTGAGTCCAAACTGATGTGGGCATGCGAGGAGAATCTACTTAGCCTTTGTAATCTATAGCAGAATGGAAGCCATAATTGAACTCATCAAATGAACATTCACGTAGGAGTCTGGTTCCAGAAATGATTCCACCTCTGATGGGTTCTAATTTTGATTCCGATCTCACCAGCCTAGTGAGATCAGATCATCAAATGATACTAGACATTGGAACTTTGAAAATTCTATTTTTTGTACTTATCTTGGTTTTGGTTTCACTTGAAGTTATTTGTTTCACCTCTTTGGTTCGTTATTTTCTCTTGCCTCACTCCCAGCAAGTGTTTAAAGTTTTACTAAGTATGGAGGGATACCTAGGATGAATAGAGAAGTATGAAAAGGTAGTTTTGTATGATGATTCACATGCCTTATGTTGATCTAATCTAGGGTTGTCTTGCAAGAGTAAAAGATGTTAGGAGCATCTGAAGAGGTTTCAAAAAAGGAAGGGAAAGTTGTGGAAAGCTCAAATGGAGTGAAGCCAAAGAAGATAAAGGTGGAGCAGCTACCTTATACTATGAGATATAAACACCAAGATGCCACTCCTATAGCCAGCAAACTAGATTCAAAATGGACTGACATCACGGATACTAATCTAGTACCATTTAACTCTGATGAGTTAATTATAGACAATTTCTTAGAGGAAGTGATTGGGAGGGCTAAAAGAATAGCCCAATCTTGACTAGCACATGTCACTCTCTTCCCTCTCTCAATCTAGTTCCCAAAGCTTATAATAATAGTAGTAGGGTCTTATAATCCTACATCAAGGCAGTGTGTGGACACCCAAGGGAATGTGATCATTGATCTATCTCCGCAAATGATGAGGTTCTTGTTCAATGCACCTACTCCTAAGAACCCTAAGAAATTGAGTGAAGTAGAGGCATTGCATCTATTCAATGGGGACAAGGAAATTAATAGATCCCATATAAATAAGAAATAGATGAAAAATGAAAAGAAATCTTTGAGCAAGGTTCCTAAATATCCCAAGATGGGAGACTTTAAAAAGGAAATTGATGAATTAATCATGATGCTTTCCAAGGTGTTTGGAAAGAAAGTTTTTGCAGATTTTAAGGAATGGATGTTTCCATTCATTCAAAAAAATTTGGATGGTAGACAATAGTTTGATTGGGGCATGATCTTGTGAGATAACTTGCATAAACAGATGCTCAAGGTGAGGAAAACAAATAACTTCTTCATGACCTCCTATGTTATATATTTACCTGCACGAATGGGTATATTCCATGGATTGAATGCAGTAGGCATATTAGGGAAATCTCCTAGACATAAGAAGGCATGGGAGTACTATGATCCATGGACCCTACAAGCATCAAAGCTACATCATAGGAGGGTTAATGATGCATCTCTTTATTTCATTATTGATCGGTTAATAGGAGATGCTAGATATAGGATGAGTAGGGAGGATATGGCCTTCATTGCTGAATGGGGACATTGTTATATCTAGTACCCCAAGTTCTCTTACTTTAGGTTGGTAGGTTTTGATGGACATCCTCATCAACTACCAAGATGTTTCATTGATAGGATTCTACTCATGGATTTTGTAAATCAAGCCATGGCAATTAATCCAAAATTTTCCAATAAACATAAGCTAGGATGCCACAAATTCCCTATGAAGTTGGGGGAAAATTGTTATGCTCATAATTTGGCTACCAAGGTAGTATGTGAAGAATTGAGTTATTTAAAATTGGGATTGTATACATCCTGGAAACACTTTGACCTGGAGCATAAGATGAATTTTTTAGCCCCCACCATTTTTTAGAATCACTATAACTTGCTAGAAGATTTCTAGATAGATTTGTAGGATAAATATGATGTTAGGAAAAGGAACTATGAAAGGTTCACCATCCCGCAAATGGTTGAATATGGGGTAAAGGAAGAAATTCCTAAAACACTGTCAGATGATGGTGTGTTTTCAGATCCTAATTATGAAGCTAAGAATGTAGGTGCCAAGAACTGGGACCCAATAAATTAGGATGAAGAGGAGTTTATTGATATTAAACAAATTTCCATAATAGTGATGGATAGGAGTATCCAATGGGTTGTAATGAGAATAAAGGAGCCAAAATCTTAATCCTCTAAGATAAAATCATGGGATACCCAAGGCTATAGGAGAACCAAGAGGAGGACAAGCCCTAAGGAAGAACTAGAATATTATCCTCCTAGTCCTAAAAAGGATGTTAATCTAGGAGTACCTGTCCAAGACACCCATGAGTCACAAGATGTGGAAACTACAATAGCTAGAAAAGGAACCTCATCTCAACCTTCTCTCCTACAAGAATCTACTAAAGAAGTACCTACAGGTAGCCTCCATGAGCAAGTTGAGACTCTTAAGCAAAATGAGGTTGAGATACATGATATAGACACTGATTTAGAGGCTACACACTTAGATAATGAGCCTCTTATGACTGCACCTACTGAAGATGTTGAGGAAATTGAGGTAGAGCATTTCCTAATCCCAGAGGATCAATGGAAGCTATTTGAGGAGGAAAAGGAGGAGGCTAAAGCCAATGCCAAAGTTGATGCACTTGCAAAACAACAAGAGTTGGAAGCTAGAACCAAAACTGAGGAGCTAGCAAGGCAACACAAGGAGAAGGAGAACCTTCTGCAGCAAAAAAAGAAAACTAAATGGAAAGCTAATGCAGAGAGGGAGAAGTTGGCTCTCCTACAAAAGATTCATGATCTTCTAGAGGAGAAGGACCGGTAGAGGAGAGAAAAAGAAGATCTTCAGGCCAAAGCCAAAGTTGTAGAGGAATCCCAATGAAGGAAAGAAAAAGAAGAGCATTTACTGAAGAGAAGGGAGGAAGAAGAACAAGCTAAACATGAACAAGAAGTAGCTAAAATGTGAGAGAAAGTTAAAGAATAAGAAAATTAAAGAAATGACATATTGGAAGAGAAGAGATTGGAAGAAGAAAAGGAGAAAGATGAAGTTGATAAGCTAGCTAAAGAGATGGCAGAAAAGGAGCAGCAACAAGAGGTTGTTCTCAACCTAAGGTAATATTTTTGCAACCCCTCTCTGCTACCACTTCTTCTTCACCACAAGTGATTACTCCTCCTGCTGCTCCAATGTGGTTAAAGCTCAACTTGGAGAGGAAACAGATAGTCCAGCCTCAGCACCTAAATTGGGATGATATGATGAAGGAAATTGAGAAGGAGAGGCCCAAGAAAAAGGATCGAGTCCTTCATTCCACAAAATTCATAGATACTAGGGAAATTGTGGTTAAGTGTGCCATTCCCGTGGTTGACAAAGACAAAAAAGAAATGCAAATAAGTGATTATCAATTAGGCACTGTGAACTTGGGGAGACCCACAAGGAACCAACAAATAGATCTTATTGATATTGTAGCATCCTCTACTAAATCAAGGATGATAAAAGATAAGCAAAGGAAGGATGAGCTCAAAGCTCAGTTGGATCAATTGCATAAGTTCTTGAAGGACTTATCCTCTCTTGTTTCTTTACAATATACTACTCCTAAGACACCAATTTTGCTAAGTAAGAAAGAGGATGATGACCTTGTGGAAATGAGAAGCAAAGTAGGGATGTTGGATAGAGGGACTGATCGGTTGAACCAAGAGGTAGAGGAACTGCTTGTTGAGAGTTATAAGGCTCATAAAGGTGCATGGGAATTAGTCAATGACATGACTACATATGTCTAGACCCTCTGGAAAAATGAGGAGGAATAAAGGGAACATATGAGGGGATTGAAAGAAATTAATAAGCTACCTCAACAAACACTTCTAGAACAATCCATCCTTGAAGAAGGTAATATGGATTTCATTGAAAAAACTATTAGGATTATTAGATTTTAGTATTCATTCATTTTTTGGACATAGGAATGAAGTGCAACAAGTTGGGAAGGATTTTGCAAATCAAATTGTAGAATTAGAGGCAATTGTAGCCATGATTGTGAATGAAGATGTCCCTATAAAGGATGGTTTCCCTGTTGATGAGCTTAGGAATAAATAGAATAATAGATTGCAAGAGGCAGTATAGAAGGGGGATGATGGTGATGATCTACTAATAGATAGGTTCATGGATATTAAGGAGGTAGTAAAGATTTCTCAGAAGGAGCTTGCTAAATTAGAAGATATGCAAAAGTTCACCTTTGGTGTGTTGAAGAGAATAAAATTTGAAGACAATTGGGTAGATGGGCCAAATGTAGATATACTTAAATAGGTATTGGATATTTATGATTAATATCTACATGAGCAGAATACATGGGAATGAAGTGGCGGATGAAGCATCAAATGGCATGGCCAACTAGGCAGCTCTCTCCTACTTTTCAGGGACATGACTCAAGTTCAACTGAGGATCCCCAGTAGTTTAAACTTCTCCATTTGTGTGCAGATTTTTGATAAAGAGTTATGACTAGTTAACTAAAAGATCATGATAGGTAGTTGCCTCATGCAGCTCCAATTGTTCCTTGATTTATGGATCTTAATTTTTTATGAGAGGAATTAGTGTTAAATTTCCTATATGTGGAAATTATCTCCATATTATAAAGGTCGGCTAATTGAAGTAAAGATTAGTTTCCTAAAGAGAGATCTAAGATAGTTTCTATAGATTTTTTAGAAGTTTTATAGTTTTATGCCAAGATACTTAAACATTTTTGCAAGTTTTTATGTAGTTTATGTTATGTTCAAAAAATTATTATTTTAATGGTAATGTTGATGAATAATAGTCTGTCGTATGCGAGTGAGTTTTTTTGTGCATAAATGTCTCTTATTTGATGAAAATCAATAGAAGATTCTAAATTTGAGACTATTT